>MU864023.1:0-15830 GCA_033296885.1 Triangularia verruculosa | reverse complement strand
GCATGTATGTATGTATGTGCCTCACCTCACACGTATGTAATCATTATGTCTTTCCCTTCCCATTGGCTTCCCATACACTTTTCCCACCCCATCCATCTTTTCCAATGGGAGATGGTGAGATAGAGTGAGACATGCATAAGGTACCTATCACACAAAGCAGAACCGTACAGCTAATCCTTACCATATCAAGTAACCTCCAAGAACTTTTGTCAATACCCTTCTTTTCTTCTTATTGGAAATTTTCCTTTTTAGCGCCGTCGTTCGCTGTACGGAATTAACGCTGTATGCGGCCATGTCTCACACCAGCAGATGCGAGAAACGTCCGGGGAGGCTAATGTATGGGGGTTGTGATGAGTTGAGATATTGGTTCCGGACTTGAGGCAATGATCAACGTTGGATACAGCCTGCAATCTTTTTGACATTCCTCCTGATCTGGATCCGATCTGGTTTTTTTTTAACATAAGGTACTTCCGTGGATACTCGCTGGCTAGAGATCCAGAGCCAGCTGGATGGGCCCAGACTTTGAAGGGTTGCGTAGTGTTCCTCGGTAGTTGATACTGAAAAGGAGGAGTGGCGAGAGCAGGACTATCAGTTTTGTCTAGTGGTTGCTTTTAGGACTAGTGTCTTCTTATAGTCGCCGTTATAGAGAGCTGAAAACCCACGGCAACTATCAATCACCGCGAACTGGATGCCGGAAATAATGCCCCTGGCATTGCCATGGGTACATCACTGTCGTTCAGTTCAGCTAACAGTGATGGCTTGGCTGGGATATGTATATACACTTAGCGGCAGGCAAAGAACAAGGAAGAGAAGGGATGGATCATGTACCCCGAGTTCCTCCTGTCCGGTCTTCCAGCTGTTGTCGATCAACAACCAAAAAGAAGAAAAGAAAAGCGGGGGGATCCGAGGTTTGACAGTTGTAGTGTAAGCCTGTGGTGGTGGTCAGCTCCCCCCAAAACGATCGCCATTCTCTTTGCCCCGACATTAGTTGTGTGCAACTTGTCAAAATCCCACCCACATTCTTCTACAGACCTGCCTGGTTTCAGAAAGATTATCCCTCTTTTTTCCCCAATAGTGGTGAGAAAAATGGGAGTCTTGCCAACTTGAACATAAGGAAATATCTCACCCCTAGTGTAACCTCCATACCTTACTTTCTTACACTTCCATCATGTCATAGGTACTTTCCCTTCAGCGGACCGACGGAACCCAGGGAACGGTCCGTACCTGTAAGAAGCGGGGGAGACCGCTTGCCTAACGCTGATGAATTCCTTTTCTTGGAAAATCGTTTGTGTTTCTGAACCAAGTGTCAAAAACATCACCAAACTCCTCTCAGCTTAGCGCTTCCTGCAAAAGACACGAAGAAGAAGCAAAAAAAGAGGGTCCGCTCGTGTACATACAACCGATACATTCACTGTACATAGAAAAAAAAAACAAAAAAAAAAACGGCCCGTGCAAATGGCGTATCACTTGGAACTTGGTCTCAAAATCTGCAAGTGTGTGCGATATATATGCAACATTTGCGTGAGGGTTCCACGATTGCAAAATACACTACACTCCCACACCTCCGGCGGAGGAAAAAAAAAGCCACTCAACAGATTGTATTTCCTTCTTTTGTGTCTCCCCTCTCGGCGCTCTGCAGGATCTATCCAGTTGTTGTGTTCCAAGTTGTGTGTTGTGGAAATAGCGCGCGCAACGATGAAAAATCATGGGCACAAGAAAAGCTGTTGTGAAAAGTCCAGTGCGTGTGTGTAAGTCGTGAATAGGGGGGGAAAAGGAATCATCTGGACCACAAAAAACTGCACTTTTTGCTGATCATGAAAATGGGTAGATGCATCAAATCCAGAGCGAGCGTGACTGCCCATGCATATTCGTTTTTCTGGCTGTTGTCACATAACGCCCTGCCTTCCGCCCCCCATATCCCCCCAACCTAGGTAAACTACCTACGTGGCATGGAACTTCTTCTTTTCACCCGCGGTTGTAGTGGTGATGTCGTGCTGACTGCTTTGCCTTTGCTTGCAACCCCACACCACCACCATCACACCAAGCCTCCAAGGCAGATCTGGCAAGATTCAGTAAGACAGATCTTTTCTGTTTAGCCATGAAACCCGTTGAGGTCATCACCAATAAAAGTGTGGGGGATGCGGCAGTGATATTGACCGGTGTGAGACAGCCCACACCCACACACCACCAGCGATGATCCCCACCTTTATGTTGTTCTTCTGGAACACACACACACACACACATACACAAAATCAATATGCAAAGACGACCCCGAGAATAAACCCGAGATCCGACATCTCTCTCTCTTTTCTCTCTCTTTTTGTCCCCTTCGGGCCTTCTAATCCAACAGTGCCACACCACACCTCCTGACTACCCGTGACACAGCCCGCAATCTCGTCCTTCACTACCAGTCCACATCCAGTCCTGAATCTCTCGTTACGCTACCTTTTTCTTGTAACCGTAACGTTCAACCAAAAAGCCTATCTACACCATTGGCTCCCGCCCTCTGGTACGACTAAAACACGAAAAACGGGAATCGACCACATCGAACCTCTCAGCGTGCGGGATCTGGAGTTGCTCCAACAAAGTTCCCCCAAAACCTCGGAAATCCGAGGCGAAGCCCACCACTTGTCCAACCACGTACTCTGATCTCTTGACCATATGAAAAAAAAAAAAAACCCCGCAACCTACCGTAGTTAGCAGGTATAGTTGAGTGGGGGGGGGGTACAAAGTATGTAACGATATCAATGCATACGTCCCTGTGTATGATCTATCCCCATCCATCCATCCACTCATGGAGAGCGACTTTTTGGCACATCAGTGACAGTCAGCCTCATTCCTTTTCACCCATACACCGAAAAGGCAGGAGGCTCAACAACAACAACAACAGCACCTCACATGCGACCTAAGCGGACCACTTCCAGAGACCAAAGAAACCAAGTTCGCGTCTGTCTATCTGTCCTACCCGGACATGTGCACAACGACAGAAAGGAAGGCTGCAGTTCCGAAAAAATCTGCCAGCACTACCCTCTCTCTCTCTCCCCTCTCCCCACATCCGAGCCCGTTCAAACTCACAAGCTTATCAAAACCTGTCCGAATATTCAGGAACCCCCCGCTTGCTGTACAAGCCACGCTCCCGCTGAACTTGCATCCGAAAACTGCCGGCTGCCATTTGACACATAATCCGGAGAATGGGGTTCATCACAGAGACCAGAGGCTCAGTCGAGTACAAGATACTCGGTTGAAGGTTTGCCCTCGCACAACAGGTGACACATTCCCCCGCCCTTCCCGCTCTCGAAAATCCCCGACGGGTAAAAAGGCAAGCACCCGTTTTTTTTTCTTTCTTTTGCCCACCTAGCTAGGTAAGTTATTTAGACCCAATCCTTCAGCCTCCATTGTTGACAACAACAACAGATCGGGATATCAGGAAAACTCGATCATGTATGTACACGTTATGTCTCCTGTTCAACAAATGCATTCTCTACCACGTGAGACAGCTGTTGAATGGTCAAGATTCTCCTTGGCGAGAGCACACACATATACACACTTCCCCTTCTGCCTGTGGTATCCGCGTCAGTCAAAGCAGTGGCACACATGTAGCTAGTAGGTAGGTAGGTAGGTGATGTGTTTTATCGGTGTGGGTTGCAGCCAGGTAAATCCTGATATTTTTAGAGCATATCCCGTGACCACAATGAAACGTCCATATGCCACCCCCCTTCCCCCCCCTTCCCCAATCAACCAAAACGTCAGTGGATATCCTAGGTAGTACTGTTGCATAGACGAATGCGGCAATCGCATTCCTGTTTTTTTTTGTGTTCAACGTTTTCCTTGACATGGGAAGCCGATGGAGAAAGAGAAGGAAAAAAGCTCAAATGGAGCCCACCGTGAACGTTGACGAGGTGCATTTAATCAATTCCCGCACCCCTGGCTTCCCGCGCGCGCAAAGGCGGATCTGAAATCCTAAATCCCAAGATCGGGTCAAATCAGACGAGATCGGGAACCGTCAGATGCTGTGGGGTGCGGCGGCGGGAACGGCTCAGAGATAAGAGATTTGTTCATCGAGTGGGAAAAATGAACCAAGACTTTTTTTTTGTTTTCAGGCTGAACACTCAACCCGTACAACCAGAAGACGTCAGCTTCGTGCGTGATGCTATCGGCAATCTAGTTCAACATAATGCGTAATGCCTAGCTCAGAAAAAAAGCTGGCTGAACCTGTCAAGCTGTCAAAACTGTCAACTTCACCGGTCTCAATAACTCTGCCTGCAGCAGTCTAACGATCTGCCACATGGCCAGAAGACCCGGTGATGAATATTGAATGACTGCTGCCCTCCCAAAAGCTCCCCCAACGTTCAACCTGCAGGTGGCGTTCATCAACGAGCTCGTGCTAGTGGTCGACCTACGAGGGGGAAAGTTTGGATCTTGTCATGCGGATGTGATGGCGAGGCGATAAATTGATGATCGGATGCAAGGCGTCCTTCCCAACGTTGCACTCTCACCGTCGACCGCGTCAGAAACATGGGCCACGGCTCCCCGTTCCCCCTCTTTTCTAGCCAATCCGCACCTGGAGACGTCGTTGGCGAAGCTGATAATCCTCTAAGCTAGCCCGGAGCTCGGCAGGCTGGTGGGACGGGGCAAGGGTGGGCAGCGAGCCATGAAACCGGACAGGGAGGTTGTTGGTCGGTGGGGTCAGGCCAGCAATGAAAGGTACCTGTGAGGACATAGCTACCCAGGACGGGGGCAGCGCGACATCGGGTTTCGATGGAACCCAGTGGGAAGGTCGTGAGATGTGATTTCCTGCAGATATCGCCTGATCTGGGATGCGGCTATGGACCCCCGCACCAATGACAGGTATTGGGACATTGGCTCATTCAGGAACCATTCCCGATCTAGAGCCATCCCCTGGGACGGCGAAGAGGGTGAGAACTGCGAGGACGCAACCACGCAACCACGCAACCACCGCTGACTTAGCAGAGTGGTATCTGTGCGAAGTTCTCGTATCTCCAGGCCACCGCATTGGACATCCTGTGGGATGCATGATGTTTGAACAAAGATGACGAGGGGCTGCTTGTAGAGACCTGTGCGACACGAAGAGGAGGTGAAAGCCGGTTGGTTGCTGATTCCAGTTATTCCGGGCTTTGGACCCGACCAGAGAGAGAGAGAGAGAGAGTGAGAGCGCGCTGTTTGCATCCACAACTGCCGGCCGTTGGGTGGATGTCTTGTCGTGTCGATCTCACGTATTCGGGTTTCCTGTGGTCCATTGGACCCCACAGATGATCAAGATGGCTAGCGCGATAAAACGACCGTTAAGAAAAGCTGACCATATCCGATCCTGGTCTGGTCGATAGTGCGTTTTAGCTGTCAGGGTCTTGATGAGCGGCAGGCCAGAAAGGGGAAAAGAGCGATGGCAGGTTGGCAGGATGGCACGCTCAGGTTTGGATTCCTGAATGTTTTCTCTCGGATCAGCGTGTTTTGAAACTCGACGAGCAAGAACTCGGGAAAGGTCCCCACCGCTCCCAGGAAAAAGGTTCGTCACCGAGCGCGAGCCCGGGTGCTTGGATGCATCGTCGACAGGATCCGGATGCTGTTCCGTCCATTGCTCCCCGCTGTGGGGTCTTGGGCACACACAACTGGTTTCTCGGTGTCAGTCCTGGCTGCTGGTGGCTCGGTGTTCGATTTGCGAGGGGAGGGGGCACAGCAACGGAAAAGGTTCACCGGAGGAAGAAGCGACGAGTGATGACAGGTGAATGGCAGATGCAGAGAAGAAATGCCAGGGGCGCGGAATTCCTGTTTCTGACAGATGCAAGAGCGGTTGAGATCGTCGGCACACTGTACAATTGGGCGGAAGCGTAATCGCAAAGTACACAGTGCGCGGGGGCGGGAGGGCAGGGTATTTTTAGGACGAACGGTTCCATCGTCCACCAGGCCCATGTGTGGAACAAAAAGCGGGCTGAAAGTTCTTTTTTCCCATGTCGGAGGGGAACGTCTGATGGGTCCGCCTTTGCGATGAAACTAGTCAAAGTGCAGTTTGTGGGGAGACATGTGTCATGGAATGCCCGAACAGTCATCTGCCGCCCGATACAGCCATATCGAGCATATCGATCTCTCCCGTCCCGAGCGGGTTTTGCCCGACCCGATCCACCGTCCATCTGACTTTTTATCCGTTGTTATTTCCTTTTCCATCTATTTTCTCATTCGTCCAGGACGGTCTGCCTGCAGCAAGACAGTACGCCGATTCTGATAGGACCATCCACTGAGCGGGGAAACAAGATTGGGCCGTGAGCAACATGGAGCTTGGCGGGACTTTCGGTTGTGTTGCATTTTCCATAATTCCATCATCCCATCCACCCCATCCACCCCATCCACCCCATCCACCCCCATCCACGCGTGCGAGCTCTCTCGACAAGGGCCAAGCCCGGCCGATTCGGCCATTCGATTAGCGAGAAAAATCCAGCAAACCGCAACCTTTCAGCACGCAGGCCTGCCAGCCTAGCGCCATGCACCGTGGCGCTCAAGATTGGCCATGTCCTTTCATCTCATGACCCTTGCCAGAAGCGGGGACACCAGGCCAGATCCGATCGATGAAAAACCCCTTGTGGCCCAATCTTCGGCTCAAACCGCTCCTCGAAATCCTCAGGGTATCCCGTGGTACAACCCAGCGATAGCCCACGTGTTGGTGCTGGAACAGAGTCGCATTCCCCCGTGTGCGAACTTCATCACCGCCCTCCCTCACCACAACCCCACGCTGGGAGACCCGGAGATTTGGAGGGGCGACAGGATGGGCCTATACCTGCCGCTATTCCATCTTGGAAAATCTTGAGGACGATGATGAGGCTTTTATTCACCTCGCTCGGCATATTTCTGGGGCAGCTGGCAGCAGCAACACGGCACTGCCTGTACCACGCACCAAAGTGCCAGCTCATATGGCTGAGTGCACCTGGAAGCAGTGTGATGCCCCAGCCTATTCGTCGAGGCGGAAATGGAGAGGTCAAAATACCACCCCTCCTCCAGGTGAGTTTGTCAGGTCAGTCAGTGGCTGCCAGACCAGCAGCCTGGGCGCTGGGTATCCTCTGACAGATGCCGCACCACACCTGCCGGCCTGTTGTCTGCGACCGAAGCATGCAACAGCAAACTGCCAACCGTTGGCACTTTCGTTATGCTGAGCCTTCCTTTGCTGGACATTCTTCGCCGAGATGCCGGTACCGATCGCTGGGGAAACCTGCGGTCTACATCCTCAGACGCCCAGGCAGAACTGTTGTTGCATTGGAACAAAGGCGTCATCCCATCCGTCCATCTGGTCTGGCTAGAATTGCCGTTTACAGCAACGATTTACATGACAAAGGGGCAGTCACAGACATTTCCTTCTAGAATGTGACGCCAAGCCGTGCAAACACCAGGATGATATCGTGCGATAGTGATGTGAATTGGCCTCGGCTAGGTCAAAGATTCTCTACCAAGCTCCATAAAGGCGGCCGGTTGGTAAGATTCATCAACGAGGCTGCGGCAGGTATGCTCCCCGCCAACAAGACCAACAACCAACCGCTGTTTGCCGCACTCAGCGACCCGACAAATAGGTCCCCCAAGCATAAGCTTAAGTAGACCTACATAGTCGCTGCCTAGACTAGATGTTTGGCCATGTCCCCAACATGCCACGCTGCTGGAGTGTCGTGTACACAGCTCAGAAGCTGACCTATGGTGGAGGCACAGTGGCACGATACGGCACCCAGATCGGGGCGATGTCCGATCCGTCAGCCAGATCTCCTGTGTGCGGGGAGAGAAGGCAGTGGACGGCTCACGTTCTGAGCCGCCTCTTGAATGCAGCAGACAATGGGAGCAGCTCGGGATGATATCGCTGTCTGCCAAGCTAGGCCAGAGGCAGTCAACCTGCCATGGGGTTTTTAATGGCTGCAACTTCAGCAACGTGACTTGAAAAGGATCCTGCAGATCGAAATGCACCACCTTGGCGTGTTCCCTCGTCAGCCGGCGATTTTTGCTGGGCGCTGACGTTTCCTCTGTCGAAGGGGAAGCGACGACACAGTGAGATTCAGAAAAGGGCACACGGTACGGCGACGGGAACTCTGTCGACATCTGCTGGTACCGCCAAGTACCAGTGGATAAGTGGACTCGGCAGGGAGCCGGCCAACCAGCGACAAGGTTCGCCCTCACCGCATCGGGCTGGGGTACCAAATTCCTGGCTGACCAAAATCCCAGCATCGAGCAAGGCCCCAGCCCGGTGGTAACCCAAGAATCAGGTGGAGCGCGAGATGGCGCCCCCATGCACCCCCTTTCCCTTCCCCCACTCAGCCAACTGCATTTCCTGTTCAAATCTCACAGAAGAGAGAAGCCATGCCATGCCATGCCATGCCATGCCGGGAACGCGATCTCTTCCGGTACCGCGAGGTACCTGACCTTGCCTGCTGGAAAAAAGAAGACAGCAGACACTGCGGACATAAGGCGCTGTCGGGCAGGTACCAGTACTTTAAGTCGCTTTATGTACCGTGTGTACAGTAGAGCAGGTAAAACATGGCACGATGCTCCCCCTCGAATCGATCTGGGGGGAAAGAGCCTTCTGCCCGCTTCCTGTCCGCACGCGCTGCTCAAGTCCTCCCGTCTTTTTCTCCGACTTTGTGTGAGGCACACAGAGCTTCAGTGTGCGCACAACAAGCGATAAACTGCCACTACCAGACTCCCCTACCCGTGTTGCAGCTCTGCTCCCACCTCATTGAGCAGCAAAGCAATGCAAGTGAGTTCAGTTCCTCAGATAGGGTATATAATACTGCCATCTGGCCCTCGCCCGTCAGCGGCCCGGTCGCTTTCGCTTCCTGTTCTCACCTGAGAATTGCTGCCAGCTCCAATTCCCGCGACACCGAGGAAACCAGTCGTCATCACTATTCAGGCAGAGGGATTTCTGGCCAACCACACGAGTCCACCAGGGCCGAGAGCGAATTGTTCCGCGCTCGGTTTCTTCGCAACGATCGTCCAGGTTGACAGGACTGTGACATCAACACGGCACAAGCATCGAATCTGGAAGGCCGGGCTTGGCGGTTTTCTTCATTCTTCTTTTCCACCGCGCACCACCTCTGCGCACGACCTCCCGTCGACACGGTTCGCTCGAAAGAGGTGACCAGTGGTGACCTGCTGCTGCTTGCTGCTGCTGTGAGAGCTTGGGTGGGAGCTGTGCTTTGCTGGGGGAGCTTGGGGAGCGGGTGGGCTGGCTGTGAACGAAACTTGGCCCCCAGGCTGCGAGGTGCGGAGCTGGGAACGCTAACGCTTGGTCGAGGTACCTGGTCTCAGGTCGCCGCGAGACACAAGGGTCCGGGGGGAGGAAACGGCACGTTCCCACAATCCATTTCCACGGGAGAGTGGTGACCCACACCTGATCTCGATCGCCCCTCCCTCCAATCCACGACGAATCCACCCCAAATCCACACAGTACACATACATACCTCTCCCCCCGAGCGGCTGGCTATCTGCGAGTCTCTCTAGCCTCAGCGCCCCCCCCACCTGGGTCCCCTAACAGAAACAGGAAAGACTCAAAACCGCGCCTGTCCGCCCACCACGACCCGGCCTCCCTTCCTGTCCGCCTTGCACACCTGTGATCTCCTGACTTTCCCCATCTGCCGCCGCCGTGCCTTTGAGGATTCTTGCAGCATCGCCCGTGCTTGTCCGAGTGCTATTAGGCCTCTCCTCACTGGAAACTGGCCGCGGACAACGGAAACGGAAAGCGGAAACCCGACAATAGCATTCTTATACGTTCGCCGAACCGCCGTTGACCAAGCCGGCCCCGATTGAGCCGCAGAGCCGACGCCAAAAAGGGTCCCAAGTCCGACCGTCACCGCCAGCTGGATGGTAGCGACTGTGCGCACTCGACCAGCACCCGTCAATCTGCACGTCAAACACACCCCATAGCGCCCTGCTTGGAAGGATATATATAACGAGTTGAACAAGACCCGCTATGGAAGCGGGTGATTCGGGTACTAGGCAAAGGTTCGTGACGTCCTGGAATTGTTCGGTTTGTTGCAGCGCGTGTCTAACATTCTCCAGTGGAATTCCAACTGCCAGCAGCACCACTTTGGACCGTTTCGACAGACGCCCACGAGAACAACGCATTGATACTTCGTATAGAGAAGGACAGAACATGGCGACCGCTACCATTGTTAGCCCCAGCGCTCCTGGATATCATCAGCATCACTCCTCGTACAGTTCGGGATACCCACACTCGGCACCCGTGACGAGCATCCCTGGCATGATCTCACCAGTCGAGCCACGCCGGTCGGCTGAAGAACCGGAACCCACTACCAACCACCGACAATCCCTCCCATCCATATCCGAGGTGATCTCGGGGACGAAGCCTGGATCGTTTGCGCCACCAATGCCGCAGCAAATGCCTCCTCAGAGCTTGCCATCGCCTTTCTCTGTCGCGTCACTCACCGGTCCACCACGGTCTTTTGAAGCCGGAGCCGAGAAGAACCAGTCGCCAAGAGCATTGCATCCTGTATCCTCGGGCTACCCACGATCGGATACCCTCCCTGCCTTCTCCGACCCGTCTCGGCCTGCTTTAGCTAGTCGGCCTGCACCTCCTCCATTGAACACTTTTTCAGGACCACATCCGTCCTCTTCACACAAAATTGATCCGATTGAAACCGACCAAAGGCAATCGCAACCGCAACCGCCGCCACTCAGCGCTGGCCATCGTGAGCAGATGCCACAGCCGCTGCCAGGACTCTACTCGGACACTGGACGTCTCCCACCAGGACAATTGCCTCTATCCGCATATCCAGTCTCGCCTAGACAGTCGGGCCCGGGCTTCTCATCCCCTTATGATTCGCAACGACCGCCCGCATACGGCGAGGAGAGCAGCGAATACATGCACCATCGGTTGACCGACTACAAGGCAGCTCTTGACAAACATTATGAAACTTATGGATATCAAGATGCTTTGCAAATCGTAAGTTCCTTTTCCCTGTAGTTATAAACCCGGAAGCTGACCAAGGAATTCAGGTTGCCAACTCGTGCCGCACTGGCTACAACTTTGCCGAGGCATACGTAGCTGCTGCGCGGGAGCAAAGCGGCGCGCAGCCCATCCTTTCAAGAATGCCCACCGAAAACGAAGTGAGCGGACTTCTCAACAGCCTTGTGCTCGCGCTCAAGAAGCTCGAAGAGGTCCGGGAGATGATTCAACGAAATAGAATACAAGACGAACGAGCCCGGGATCACGGCCGGAAGCCCGAGGATGAGGATGTGGCGATGTACAATGACGGGATGAAGCCAGCTTACAGTTCGATTGAGGTCAAGAAGAGGCGCGGCGTAAGTTCCCACACCTTCTAACGGGTAACTTGGACAAAAACGCTAACATAGCCTTGAATAGCGTGCGGCTCCTCCCGGCCGGTGCCACAGCTGCAACAGGATTGACACCCCAGAATGGAGGCGCGGTCCCGACGGCGCGAGGACGCTATGCAACGCCTGCGGTCTTCACTACGCCAAGTTGGAGAGGAAACGACAGCTTGATCAGAGGTCGCTGAGGCCGAAGCCATCCGAGGACCGGAGCTAGTATTGGCCGGTCTATTTCGGACGCATTTTCTTTTCCTTCTAGGCAACAAGACTTTGTACTTTTTTTTTCACGCGTCTCCGTTCTGTTTTTCACACAAACAACTGTTTTCGAATACCCGAGTGTTCTCTCAAGAGAGACACTCAATCACCTTACAACAACCCACCACCTGTCTACAATTTGCCGCCACCGAAGGAGAAGAAAAGAAAGGAAAAAAGCAAAGAGGATTTTTTTTGTACCGGTTGAGATTTGTATATACATATACCCCCTCTTTCTTTTTGCTGTATCATTCCGGCTGTTGTTTTATTTGGGTTTTTTTGTCATATCTTGCTACTGGCTGGCTTTGGTTGTTTTTGGTGCAAAGGCGAAAGAGAGAGATGAGGAACAACAAACATATATGGTGGCTTGGTGGGGGTGGGGGGATAGAAACTACTAGCGGGGAAAGAGTCACGGCATTTTTGTTTTTTTGTTTTCTTTTTTGAGAAAGAGAAATCATTTAGGGCGTATCATGTGTGTTATACTTTGTGAGAGAGCGAAGAGAAGAGAGAGAGATTTTTGAGAGGGATGTTTTTGACATCATTTGACAAGTGTTCTGATTGTTTTGTTTACTTTTTGTGAGTTTATGGGGAAAAGCAGGCAGGCAGGCAGGCAAAGCGAGCGATTGCGATACATTTTCTTCACTATGGTCGTTTCTGAGGGATGTTTTTTTTGGGGTGGGGTCATGTGGCGTCTTGGTTTTTGGATGATGAGTTTGCAGTGTGTATGTGGTACAGAATGATGCTGTGGTGATGAGAGTTTTGAGGAGTCAGAGTAGTAACACAAGAAATGGATGATCAACACACACACATCCATCCATCCATCCATCCATTCACCTCTCGGCATAACAGAGCAGCTCCAAGACTTTGACATAAAAAGTGCAATTTTTTTTATATAGTGGCTTTTTTTTTTCATTGGAAATCGTTCGGACGGACGGGTAGCTGCAGATAACTTGGGGCTTGATACAGCAAAGCACACTGATCACCCGAGGAGAGGTTGAGTGGGGAACGGGAATAAAGGAAAAAGCAAGAGCTTGACAGTGCCGAAAGAAGATTTACCGGCACTGGCCACACACAGTCGGAAAAGAGAATTATCTTGAGTTTTGGAAGTTCGGGCTGCTGCTGTGGTGGGAGGCGGCGGGCGGGTGGCCCCTTGTTTGGCTGAACTGTGTATGTGTGTGTGTGGTGCTGTCAGTGAAACGGGGCAGGTTTAGCCGAATGGGAAAAAAAGGCAGTATGATCAGGTAGGTAAAGGTAGTGTGAATGTTTTACGATATCTGATGAGGTTAAGGTAGTTTTGTGGATTGTGAGATTTATTGCCCTTTTGTTATTCTTTCCGGCAGTACGGGAATGCCATCTCACAACTTTGAGGGAGCCCATCAGTGTAGGTAGGTAATATCATTACCTATCTTCTTTCAACTATTCTCTATCCATACTGTGTAGGTAGGTCAAAAGAATCCGAGCTAAGCAAACATTGCTGCCCATCACTTCCTTTTAAGAAACATGCAAATACTACCATGGCGAAACAACAGACCTCTGAATCAAGGAATGTTGAAAAGAAAAAGAAACAGACGGGAAAAAGAAGAGGCGTCAAACATCTGACCTTGAAATACCACCCCTCTCTCGCTTTCCAATGCGGGCAGTGTGTGTTTGGTCGAGGTACGTACAAACCACCGCATCCACCACAACCAATACAGGTCCAAAAAGAAAGAATGGGCTCTCATGCACATTCCCGTCAAGCCCGATCCGAGTGATTGATTGATTGATTGACGGGGGGCACCGCCAGCATTCCCCACCAATTACCCTTCCTTCCTCCCCCCCCTCTTCCCCCCTCTTTATCGAAGATCTCTTGAGTAGGCAAGGTACTTGATCAAATCACAGATGGGCAATATGGTAATAAGAAGAAAAGATTGCAAGAGTGGTGTGTCTTGTACAACCCTTGGGCACCAAGATCTTCAAATCCTCTGGCTAGTTAGCTCGGTTATCTGCTGCTTGCTTGTCTGTCTGAGCTTACTCCAACATCCCCCAATCTCCAAATAGAGACATGTCGACCACTTGAACTGTCACCGGTCCATACATAGACACGCAGCGGCGGGCCGAGCATATATTATGTACTCACGTACTGTACTTTATGAGTAAATGGCATCCAAAAATATCGCAGCAGACCCTGAAATGTAGCTACAGCACTTTGGTATGTCGGATCCCGAAGGGAAAGGGGGGGGTGTACCTTACCTGAGAGAAGCCGGGAATCGGGTTGTTGGGTTTCCATTTTTTTTGGCTGTCATTTATCCACCTTTTTGACAACGAGCACAGTGTGGTCGGTTATGGGATATGTAGCTAGTGTAGAATCGAGAAAATAACCAAGCAAGATAGATCACACCCGCCTCGCCACTTTTATGCAAAGCGGAAGAGGCGTCCCTAGCCTTGCTTCCTACAACTGTCAAGGTCCCCTCCCCGCTCCCCGGGTTCACTCTGTCAGTATTCACACACTCTTGAATGTCCAAAAAAGAAGAAAAGATGATCGTCCCATATCCTGCAGACCGGAAGATATTCCCTTCCTCCCCGCGGCCGCCGCTGAGCCCCCTCTTCCTTCACTTTACCTACCAAAGAGTTTTGAGATCTGACAGATCACCCCCCCTCAGCCTCTTCTCCGGTCCGCGGAAGAAGAAGAACGAACCAAGGGAGACAGAAAAGCAAAAGTCGTGCAACGGTCTGACAAAAAGTGCTGACCCAGTTTTTGCCAACTCATCAAGTATGCGCGTGTGTGAGTGTTCAGCCGGCCGGTGTGTGTGTGGAACTCCATCACTTATCTGACAATAAAAAAAGAAGAAACTTCACATGCTACCATCGGACCGAGACTATCAGGTGATTCCCCTCAGTGTTCCCGGGCCGAGAAACACACTTTGTTCGGTTCGGGAACGGGTTCCTGAAAGCTGGAAGTTTGGGCAGCTACGGTATTAATTTTGGTACCCAATTACAGTTTGAGAAAGAAAGACCTCGAGCTGCGGCCGCTCCGAGCGGAATGGAGACTTACTTACTACAAGACGATAATAAGTGGTTGGTTGGGTGCCAGGGAAAGAGGGGGAGAAGAAGGTATGAATTGAACTCGGCTGCTCTGGTTGGGGAAAAAGAGGGAGACGGACGGGTAGCTGCATCATCACAATTCACAGTTTTCTGCTGCTGCAATCTGAGCAAAGACCCTGCTGGGGGGAAGGGTTGGTCAAAAAATGTCAGCCCACCTGGCATCAAGGAGGGAAAGGGAGCTTTGTCTGTTCCGATTTGTTAGAATCCATACAACGACCGACGGTGTCTGCCTTGCGAGTAATCCGTGAGTTACTTGATCGAGATCTCTTATTGGAAGTCGAGATCTCGTCACCTGCCACTCAAGTAAAAGGCCCGTTACCTAGATCTTTCTTGTCTCATCGAATTCCACGCCGCGTGGCCGGGCGCCGGGCGGTCCGCCAGACAAGACGCAGATCCCCTCCCTCTTTGCAACCACTCAGCACCGGAAATCAAGATCTGGCTGCAACAGCGGTTGGGCGTGTGTGCACCACCCCTCCGATCATTCTCCCGCAGCACGACCAAAAAAAAAAGCAATGAGATCGCACTGTGGAAGCCCAGGAATGTTCGGTCATAGGACAGTGCTGGGAGGTGGGGGGTATACTCGTTACTTGTGGGTCCTTGGTTGATTTGCAAACTTCTCTGCAAGCAGAGTGGGGGACAAAATCGTCGGATAGGCTCGAACCTACCGGACAGTGGCCCTATAGTAATTATACTAAAAATACATCTATCGTATACAAAACCTACGAATTTAAAGTCTACTAATTATAATTATAAAAGTTTAAAAAAACTAACGTGCATGATAAGCGAGCGCCGCAGATAAGCGAGCGCCGCACTTTTCGACGTGACCTAACCCTCCACCTTCAACATTCCATTTCTCAACTAAAAACCATGTCTTCTACCTCTAACGAAGCTAGAGTAATTCTGGCCGCTGAAGCTATAAAAAACAATAAAAACCTAAGTAAACAAGCCACAGCGAAGATCTATAAAGTTAATAATAGAACTATTCGCCGTCGACTTACCGGTATACCTGTACGACGCGATACTCCAGTTAATTCGCGTAAACTTACGGATCTAGAAAAAAAAATGATTGTTCTGTTAAAATAGGTCCCTGTGAGGCCTAATTTACAGTGGACTGGCAGCTGTAATACTACGTGGTTATAGGTGTGAAGGATTGGAGGATTCGGCCA
>MU864022.1:0-78928 GCA_033296885.1 Triangularia verruculosa | reverse complement strand
ATCCTTCTTTCTTGTTTATAAACAAAACAACACACTTTATAAACCACCCACACCCCCCCCATCGCCCCCCTACTATTAATTTTGTCAATTTTTCAAAACAAAAAAAAAAAAAAAAAAAAAAAAGGCACACCACAAACACAACAAAAAAAGAAACCCGTTTCAAGCATACGCCATAAAAAAACCACCTTGGGAATAATCTCTACCCCTTCTCTTGTAGGACGAAAAGAAGCAAGAACAAAAAACCCCAATATATAATCCTCCTCTAGTAGCAAACGGTGACAAAGAAAAAGAGGTTAAAAATATAATGTCAAGGGGGAAAAAAAAAAAGAGTGATGAATCCTTCCCGGGCGATGATGATGATGATTAAGTGAGTAAGTTCTTCGGTCCATTGGAAACAACACAACACAACACACCAAACAAAACAACACCCCACGGCCTCCCCAATCGTGCTCTTCTCTCCAAAAAAAAAAATCAAGCAAAAAACAGACACAAAACTCGGCCAACCCGCTGCTCCAACGCAAATCGCTAAAGAGCAATCAAACCCAATCGTTTTCTTTTGATGTGGTAAAATATCAATAAAACCTCTTCTCTCTCTTTCTCTCTTTCGCTGAACTGGAAAACAAAATCATGTCCAAACACAACTTCCCATCAGGAAGCCCATACAGTCAGTAATTTCTTCATGCATCCGAATAATAATCATCATACGGCCCATGCCCGTGAAGCGGCTGTTGTTGGCTCCCACCGGCAATGTTCTCATTGGACGCCCAGTAGTTGGCCCTCATTCTTCGGTCGCGCTCAAACTCAGCCCATCTCTTCATGGTGATCTTGCTGCTGTCGAATTCGCCCTCGTACTCGATACCCGCCTTCTTCGTCTTTTCACCCGCCGTCTTTCGAGTGTCACCCCACGAGAAGTCGTCAAACTTCCAGAACGCGTACGTCGGGAGCACAAAGTTCCAAATAGGGAGCGAGAAGAGGTAGATGATCATCCAGACGACATAGGACCAGCTGTGGGCTGTCACGACAATCAGGACGGCTGGCAAGCCGAGAATGAGACCGAGAAGAATGAGTGGGATGATTTGAGGTGGCGAGTTGACAATCGAGATGATGACTAAAAAAAGTTAGCACGTAGATCCCACAAAGCATATTAGGTGCGGTACCAGCTTACCAACATAAAAGGTGAAGGCGATAGCGGCGGGCAACACAAGAGTGCCAATAAGTTCAATGAAGACGACGAACTGCATGCTGAAGCAGAATGTTCCGCAGAGATCTCTGACAAGTACCAGCTCCATCAAGTTGTGAATGGTCGAGTTGATCCAGCGGCGACGTTGAGAAAGCAAGACCATAAACTCATCAGGAACCGTAGTTTTGCAGACAGCCTGGGGAACGAAGACCTGCTTGCGCTTGGGGAAAGTGCGCAACATGAGCGTGGAAAGGTAACGATCCTCACCGAGCAGCAACAGGTTCTTCTTGTGCAGGGTGTCCACGACGTTCTCCGAGTAGTGCTCAACGACATCCGGGTTAGCCAAAATGGGAACCCAATAGTTTTGAGCGCCCTTGGGAGCCTTGATGCGGTACATGCAGAAACAGCCGGGAAGACAGGTGACACCACCAAAGACGGACTCGAAGGACTTGGCGAGATGATGGGAGATGAAGTACTCGAACACCTGGATGGCCGATACCCAGCTTGCCCGCTTGTTGGCGATCTTGGTTTCACCACACAAGCCCATGATATCAGGATCCTTGACCATGGCCGAAATCATGTGGGTAAGACTGTCGGGGAAAACCTTGGTATCAGCGTCGACCATCAGTACGATCTCGTAGAAGTCAGGCGAGATGCCTGTGACCCTCCACAAGCCGTTAAACATCTCATATTCAAGCTCCGTCATGCGCTCATCGAACATGACCTTTTGGAGGAAAGACATCAGGATGATTTGACTGTCACGCTTGCCACGGTTACCGGGCTTCGACTTAGTGCCTTCGTCAGGAGTACCGCACTTGACCACGACCATCATGGGGACACGCTGTTGCTTGTCGCGAGGAATAATCGAATCGGCGCCATAGTCGTAGAATCCGGCATAGATCTTGGCCATGTTGTGTCGCTTTGCACCACTGGCCACTGCCACGTAGGAGAAGGCCTGAACCTCATCAGGAGGAATGATCGAGTCTTTCATCATGCGAAGAACAATGTCGGGAGTGGAGTATTCTTCACCCCTGCCCTTGATGATACCGTCACAGATGACGAGGATCACCTTGTGGCTGTTGGGATAGTCCGTCATGGCAATAGAGTCCAAAGTTGTACGAATACCGAGCTCACCCTCCGAATAGGCTGTAACCAAGCAGATCGCATGTGCCAGAGGGAAACCGTTGGGCATCCAGTCAGACGGCGGCTGAGCAACCACACGCTCGTGGATAAATCCCTCCTTGAACCCACCAGGGCCGAAACCTTGGTCACTAGGAGTAGCATTTGAGGTGTAAGGGTCAGACTTCAGGAAGCTGGACCGGCTGTCGTTACCATGCCGATACACAGCGCTCGGGCTAAGGAGCTGACCGGCTGCACTCTGAACTCCCATGGTCGTGGGAACCGAAGATTTGCGGTGGGAGCGGTCTACGCTATAGACGGCGGAAAAGCGAGAGGTGGTGGGCAAGAATGTGCTGCTGCGTTTGCTTTGCCGGTCTGAAGAGCCATTAACACTGCTTCCGGCCTCACCAGGGAATCGCGGCGGGGCCCGATAGATATCCTCTGCCCAGTCTTCGATTTGCTGCTGGCGTTTGCGAGGGTCGGATGACTGCGAGGTTTTCGCAGCGCCGTAGTTTCTGCTTATGAACCACTGGAAAATAATAGCAAGGACGAATCTGGCGACAACAACCGAGAGAATCAAGACGAGCGAGCAGTACAGAACAACCTTGGACGCAATGCATCCCACAGTGTCGGTGTCGACACTCCCAACTTTGATGAGCTCCTCGAAGCATTCAGCGTTTTGCTTGTCACCAGAAGACTGGAAAGCACGGGTGATGTCACGGCCGCGAATAGCCCTGTTTGCAGCTGAGTCTCGGTTTCGGAGCTCCTTGAAACGATCGGGATAGGTGACCTGTGTGTCGTTGAACCAGTTCAGCAGATCCAGATCCAGAACATTGCCAGAATAGACCACAAGGTTGCGGGAGCTGTTCTTGATATCGTCCCAAGTAAAGTACACATCGGCGGCGCCAGAGAGCCCCAGATAGAAATCATCTCTCGAGCGGGTGGTGGTGTGGCAGGCATAGCCGAGATAATACGGAATGGTCGTGTTCGGCTTCGATGATCCGTCTTGGTTGAAAGTCGTGCAGGGGAAGTACCAGGCGAGGTTGTCTCCGTCGGCAGGAACATCAGAGCCTGGGGCCTTCTTGATCAATCCCTTGCATTTCCCGTTGACGTTTTGGAACAAGAAGCTGCCATCCTGTCCGCCGTGCTTCACTGGGAGATCGAACAGGACATTGGCGCCATTTCCATCAAGGCGGCGGGGGATACCCTCAGCGGGAGGGTGGCGGGAAGAGCCAAGGTCGTAGGCGGAGCCGTGGAAAATCATGTAGCCCCCGCCAACATCGTTCACACGCAACCGGGCAGGCGGCTTGCCACAGACGACTTGCGTAAAGCCGAAAGTAAGGAAACCGACCACTCCCATAATAAACAGGATGATGCTGATCAAGCCCATCTTCTCTCTCCACGCCCTCTGTTGGGCCTTGGCCGGCATCCCAAAGCATTTCAGCATGAAGCCTGGACACCAAAACGTGATAATGGCACAGTAGATGTTCCACAAGCTTGGCGGGCTCATCTGCTCAACATGCTTCTTCTTGTGCCCCTTTCCGTCCTTGGTGATCTTGCCGTGTCTGGCCCCACTCGACCTCCGTCGAGATCGGGTCGTCTTTTCCGCTTCAGCATCGCGGTGATGTTTCGAAGTCCGTTTCCTTCTCGGGGGTGATTCGTCTGACGGCGTCTCGTCGTTTCTCGAGCCGGTATTTGACAAGTCCGTGGTTCCTTCCAAATCCTCGGCGATCGGGTCGTTGCCGGTCGAGGACGGCAGGGTGGACATGTTGGCGGCATGTTTGCGGTAGTGATAATTCGGATGGTCTTTGCCTATTCTGTTTCGTTCGGGTCGAATGAGACTGCGTTTGCGTTGAAAGGGAGATTCGGGGGCGGCATGTGCATCGCCGGTCGGCGATAGGGGGGTTCTCTCTATTTCTGGATTAGGAGAACGTATCGTCTCGGCGAAGGAGGATGCTGATGGCCCACGTTGATGGTGTGACTGCCCGGAGACTGGGGCGTACCCGGCCTCGACGTCTGCCGGCCGTTGGCGCCGCGCAGGCGTTTGCCGGTAGCTGTGACGCTCCTCATATGAGGGCTTTGCGCCCGGCCGTTCGGGGAGGGACATGATCCTGGACGCAGCAGAAGCGTGTTAGCAAATTATACCATCAGATCGCTGTGGGCGCGCGCACTGCACGCGCGGTCGGACGGGGGACTTCACCCAATGCAAGAAGGGTTTTGCTGTCCGGCGCGTCGGTCGAGAAATGTCGACTGGTGAACAATGGGGGATTCGTCGGTGGGGACAGCAAAAGAGAGTCCGATTTACTTCAAATCAAGACTGCAAATGTGCCTGCATTGCCATGGAGAACAACTTACAAGACTTGTTGAAAATCCGGAAGGCTGAGTCCGCCAGGATTTGGTTATATTGGCGGCCCAGCGTCTGGCCAGTGTCCACCGGTTGCTGCTGCAGCGGGCGGGGAGGCGCTGGGGTTTCTCAGGAGACGGAGAGGCGGGCACCTGGGAATGCCAAGAAATGCACAGCAGGCGAATCAAATGGGTGCAGCCTGCGCGTCGGCAGGTTTGGGAGAGCTCCAGCTATTCCCGAAGGAAAAGATGCTTCGGTGTTGGAGCGGCGCAGACTTTGTTGTCCCTAATCTTCCCAGGAACATGGAAAGGGGCTCCCCCCTAAAGAAGAACGGACACAGCGCCGTGTATTCGACGACGGTCCGGCTGAATCCAGCAAGAAGTTTCAAACGTTGACGGCAGCGAAGACAACCGATGCCAATACCGGGCGTTTCGAAAGCTCGTCGGATCGATCTCTCGCAAGTGGGAACTTGATGCAGCCAGATCGGATGGCAATGCTAGGCCCTGCAGCGCGGCTCGGACTACCTTGGTACTGGCGGTTGGTGGTTGAGAGCGACAGCTACAGCGACAGGAAGCAGCAGCACCGCGGGAAGCAAGCGTCAGAGCCAAACGAGAGACGAAAGGTGAGCGAGGGCCTTCTGAGGGCTTGACGAGAGAGCTGGAGGAAAGTTGGAAGCTGCAATCACTTTCGTTTTGCCTTCACTTTCACTTCCAGGGCCGGGGGAATGCCAGCACTGTGCATCCTGGCAAATAGCCAATGCCGTCTGTCCCTTGCCGGCTGACCCTTGCTGTTGTTGAAGCAGGCGGGGAATTTTGATCGTCGCGGGGTTAGGGTTCAGATAGGAAAATACACGTGTAAGGCCAGCAGGCTGACCAGGGGAAATTGCACGAACCCTCAATTCTCGCTTCTGTCAGATGAAAGGGGCTAGTCACGATCAGATTAAATCAGGAAACAGCCCGACAGCAAGTGCGCTTAGCAATTCTACAAGATATTCGATATTCCAATGGACCTATATTGTTCGTTGATAATATTTCGGACTCGAGGTTGCCATGGCAGCAAAGCCCTCGGCGAATCAAGAAATGGCGTCGACAGTCAAAACCTGATTGTTTTGTTGTTTGTTTGTTGCTGCTGAGCTTCGGGGGAGGCTCTCGTATTGGCATTTTTGGGCCATTTATTGTTTGATTGCGGCAGAGGCGGCGCCAAGATCGAAGGCGCTGGGTAATTGATCCCCACCCCCACATGATCTGATCAACCAAATGAAGTCCGGCAATGCTTGTCTCTTGGAATTTTCCAAAAAAAAAACCTGGGTGACATCAGCAGCATCCCGCTTGGTCCCATCCCAGCATCATGCATGAAGGAATTGATGGGCTCTTTTGCTTTGCAATTGCTACTGCATGTGAAGCCCAGCTGGAAGCATCGAACTGCCCTGCGATGGCTTTTTCTTGGTGTTGATGCAACCAGTGCCGGTGGCTGGCGGCTGGAACTCGGAACGCTCCGCACCAACCTCCCAAGAGGCCTTCGGGCCAGCTGAGAGACGCAGCGGGGTAAAACCACTCAAAGCCAAACACCACCTCCACTACATTTTTCCGTGAGACGTCTCTTTCATCCGGAAAACTGGACCAGGACGCAATCATACAACAGCCATATTGCCTTCCCCTGAGTTCTCATACATCGCAGACGCGATCCAGGCTCGACTGAATGTTTGGACACCGCCGTGTATGTGATACAGGGGCGGTCCTTTTCCCGGAGTCCAGCCCCCGAGTCCCGGCTTGCTGCCGCTTCCAGGTTTCGGAGGTCGAGGCTATATCAGGTTTTCGCAACTCCATCGCCAACCAGGAAGACTGTTCCGTGCGCTTTGGCCGTCCAGGAGGCTATAGATGGTGATATGTATGAGCGTCATGGCGACATTTGCGACGAAGGGCGACTGGAACTCAACCGACGTAGTTCGACGCAGTTTCTCGGTTGTCCGACGGTCTCGGTAGAGACAGCCACGCGTTTTCTTCTTGCATTCCGATGGTTCTGCTGACTTGTGGCCGCACGAAAGAAAAAAATAAGGCAACTCTTTGGTCTGGTTGACGGTTGTTATTTTCGTTGTAAATCCGGGGAAGCTTGTCCCGTATATTATCCACACTTGACACTTGCAACTTCGTATCAAATGTGCAGGGTTACATTGTAGTGTCGCTCACGCTCATCTGTCGTACTCGGTATGGAATAGCCCCCCAGCGGGGTTGATGGACAGCTTTTTTAAATCGCCGCTGTCAGCGTCCAAGAAAGAAAGGACTCGTGTAGCCCGTATAGCGAGTTGTGTTTCTCCGGCCCTATTGTAAAGTGCTGCAGTCTACAAATCACTTGTCCGGGTGTCCGGTTCGTGCTTGACGGACCATGATGTTGTGGAACAGTGCCACCAGCGATGATCACCACTGCCGTGAAAGATATGCCGAGAACCGTAGTGTAAGTAGCCCAGCCTTATAGCTTAGCATCTGTGAAAATACTTTCAGTCCGGTGAGCAACTCGATCTTGAGAATTTGAGCAGCAAGATTCCGTCATCTTTCGAACCGGGACCTATCTGGAATAGACGGTCAGCATGCATAGAAACACGAGCGGGATGTCAACCGAGGCACCAGGCCTTGCTTTCGTATTGGTTCCCGTGCCTGGGAAGGGCGATGAAGTCACAGGTCTGAACTGTGATGGTCTTCCAACAGTTGGAATGCCTATAACTTGTGGTTATAACCAAATCGAGGAGGATATAAAATACCTACACACAGTAAAAATGCCAAGCTACCGGTTTCTTGCACCGAGGATGACGCATTTGCGGCGAGCAGCTTGTTTCTTCTGTTGGCGCTCAGAGGCACCATTCCAACCAACCATCTACGCCATACCGTGCCACGCTGAGGACCCTGCGTTTTGAGGCGTCAGTGGACCTCTTGAAGGAGGCTCGACTTGATCCCGTTGGTTCTGGTCCTGAGGCCCGATTCCAGCGGAGTAATAGGGGTCTACGCTAGCAGTAGTTGAGCAGATGCTGCCGTATTTCGCACCTGCCCCTCAGTGCCTCAATAAATCACGCATCCTATCAAGCCAGAGAGATAGGTCAGAAGGAAATAGTTACAAATCCAAGGCTTGGCTGTGCAAGAGATCTCTCGATGGGAGACAACAGCGGTAGTTCGGGGGAGCACACGGCGTAGCACATGATGTTGCCCATGTCTGAGATGGTGAGTTGCTATTCATATGCCAGGCTCGGATACAATACAATGGCTTGAATGGCTTGGATGGCTTTTCGCTTGTGTGAGCGCTGGGTCCGGTTGCGTGTGTGCTGACTGTTGACTTCCCTCTCCCACGAATTGCGTGACGAGGCTGGAAGTGCGGTGGTGGGAGTGGCTGGGCCTATGCAGCAGCGCGGTGCTTGCCATCTGAGGAATGTGAGGAATGCTCGTTGACCTCAGCCGCCCGGACAATGTCTGAGAAGACCAGTAGCTAGATCTCAGATGAAAAGTTCTGGTTTTGGAGTGTTCGTTTGCAGGTAATTCGGACTGACGATTTCCAACCTCGCGTTTTGATGAGCGGTGGGCTTTACGTCCGGCTGCAGTCCTCTCAGTGACGGGGGACGACTGGGGAAAGGACGCACAGCGTCTGTCGGGCCTGCAGCGGCACCCCTAGCCCACCATTTGTGGCCGCCTCTACTCGCCGATCCCCCAGTCCCTGAATACCAAGGTCTCCCCAGTAGACTTAATTCCCTCCTTGGATCCGGTCGTTCGTTTCCGGCTTCACATCATCCCAACGCTCGCTGAGACCCTGCCTTTAAACGACATCCTCTCGCTGTTTTCTGCTTGTCTGTCTGTCGCTATCACTCGTTATTGTCACAACCTACTTCTCCAACATACATACTGCCCTGTCCGTTCCATCGTCCCATCGTCCCACCTGTTCATCAGTTCCAGTCTGGTAACGCCTGCACCCATCGTCCAGCGCCCGTCTGCAACTCGACCGTTTGAACGTCCGCCACCCGAGTTTAAATTCTACCAAACTACAGGCGAGCCGGCGCTATTCGTAAAACAGCGGAAAACAAGTGATTGCGGGGGAAACCGAAACTATCGGACCAAGACCCTTTTCTTCTGCGAAGGTTCGTCGGACGACTTTCGGCTGTAGGCTATGGCCGCCATCACCACCACTTCCTCTCCGCCACCTGCGGCTCAATCACCTTCCACCAGCAGTCCCAGTCGCCGAAAGCCTGTCCCAATAAGTGAACGGTACGACTGGGGAGAGAACGCGAAGCCGTTGCCTGGTGTCCCCGCTGTCTCCGATTCGCCGAGGTTACGACAGTCGCCGGTGTCGCCCGTCAAAGTCAATTTCCAGCCAAACGACTGGCCTCGCCCGTCAACGGGGAACATCGAAACACACCTCTCTCCAGGCGGGTCCGCTGGAGCCTCTGCTGCCCCAGCCGTACCCGCCGTCCTCGACCGTGCTTTGCCCAAAACACCCGATGCTCCAACCCCCCCACCGCATACCCCAGTGCACCAGCGCGAGCACGGTCTCCAGCAAAGCTCGACCCCCGATGCGCTGGGCCTCCGGAACATAACAAATGGCACCAGAATGCCGTTGTCTCTACCGGCTTCCGGTCCAGCTCTCTCTAGCCGAACAGACAATAGCAACATTTTGAGCCCCGACTTTGACGATTTGAGCTTGAGCGACACCTCCAGGAGCCAAGGCATGAATCGGAACAGCAGGGAGTCGGACACGACTGCCAGTACATCCCAGCAGCCAAACTCGGCCGACATTTCGGCGACGACGAGCGCGAGCTCGGTATCGGGCGTTATAGAGCCCTCTGACTGCCAGGACAACTCAGCAGATGCCTCGACCGAAAGCTCCGTCATTGACGATGGCGCTCCACCCGAGCCTGTTCCGCAATTGCACTATCACCACTCGGCCTTCCTCCCACGACCGGCGAGTCTGGCTGTCGAGCAAGACCCGAGAGCGCGGTCAAATCCAAATCTCTCCGAGACGGGTGCAAGTATCAACCGCCACTTGACGCCCACGACGAACGGCTACCGAAGAAGCTCGCTGCCTCGACCGCAATCTTCGTACTCTGTGTATTCTGATTATGGGTCGCGAGGGCGGTCACCAGGGCTGTTGGGGAGCGGAAACCGGGCACCTTCTACTCATTCAACCAGAAGATCTCCAGAGACACGACCTTCGTCTTTCGCTGAGCTGCTCAATGTGCCATACCCACAACCTGCGCCAGCACCCATCACATTTGACAACTCGCAGCTGCGCTCTGCTGTTGGAAACAATGCCTCTCTTCTCAGCGCCCAGAAAACACTGGAGATGTACCGGCAAAACGTCAAGAAGACGAACGACTACTCCATCCTTTACTCGTTCGCCGTCTTTCTCATCGCCACGGCGCAGGAGGAAGGATTGACCAATGAGGACCTCGCAAGGGCCAAAAGCCCCAAGGGTAGCTCTCCTGCTGGGCAGCCCACGCCATCCTCACCGCAGGACTTGGTTCGTGAGGCGCGAGCCATTCTGCAGAAACTGTCCAACAACGGCTATCCATTTGCGCAGTACTACCTGGCTGATGGTTACGCGTCAGGTCTGTTCGGCAAAGGAAAGGAGGATTACAATTCGGCATTTCCGCTTTTCGTACTCGCTGCCAAGCACGGCCACGCGGAATCGGCGTACCGTACCGCCTTGTGTTACGAGTTTGGCTGGGGCTGCCGCAAGGACCCCGCAAAGGCTGTTCAATTCCTCCGAACAGCAGCTTCCAAGAGACATCCAGGCGCCATGACGAGGTTGGGCAAAGCGTGTCTGTCGGGCGACCTGGGAGAGAAGCGATACAGGGAAGGCATCAAGTGGTTGAAGTTGGCGGCTGAGGCTGCTGATAACATCTACAATGCCGCGCCTTACCACCTCGGCTGCCTGTACGAGACTGGGTATGGAGACGACATCTTCTTGGATGAAAGCTATGCGGCCGAATTATTCACCCAGGCGGCCGATCTGGGACATCCAGAGGCGAACTTCAGGATGGGAGACGCGTATGAACATGGAAAGCTCAACTGCCCTAGGGATCCAGCTTTGAGCGTACATTTTTACACGGGTGCTGCAGAAAGGGGCCATGCGGCTGCGATGATGGGTCTCTGTGCTTGGTATATGGTTGGAGCAGAGCCGGTACTGGAAAAAGATGAGGAAGAAGCTTATGAGTGGGCGAGGAAGTCGGCGGAACTTGGTATGTTTTTTTTTTTTTTTGGCTCCGTTTTTAATAGCCATCGGTTACTAACTCTTCATCGTGAAGGCTATGTAAAAGCGCAGTACGCTGTTGGCTATTTCACAGAAATGGGCATCGGGTGCAGAAGGGACATACTCGAAGCCAATGTTTGGTACGTCAAGGCGGCTGACGCGGGCGATGAGCGCGCAAAGGTACGGTTGGCTGCCATTCGCGCCGCGGTCAGCGGTGGCACTCCGATGGAAGTTGGGCCCCCTCGGAATGGTAAAATCAAGAAGAACGGGGAGAACGATAAGGAGTGTATCGTAATGTGAGAGAGAAAAGAGAAAAGTGGTAAGAAGTTGCCAAAACAGAGTACAAAATGTATGGTGACGCGGGGACATACACAACAAACACACACACACACAAACACACACAAAAGGAGTTGGACTTTTCCTTTTTTTTTCTTTTTTGCACAAACGCAACTCAGCAGATAAAGACGACGCCAACGACGTACTGGTACGAGGGGGATGCATATATTTTGTTGTTTAGTTGAAGGGAATGAAGAAGGAGCACCGGGGACGGGGAGGGGGTTGATTAATGAACTTAATACGTTGTGGGGAAATCAAACTACACGAACCTTTTTTTTTTTTTTGCTTGATCTACGGTTGGCATTTGTTTGTTTGTGAAAAGGGAAGGGGGGTAAAAGGGGTTTGCTATTTTTCTTTTTTTCGTATCTTTGAACGCATGATGGGGGGTTAGTGGCTTTTGTATGCCTTTCTTGTTGTTTTCCCTGCTGCTTGTTTTGCGCGCGGGGGGGGGACTAATTACTTGTTTTTTGTTTGTCGTTTCTTTTTTTTCGTCGTCGTCGTCGTCGTCGTCGTCGTCGTCTTCTGAAAGTCGAGTTTTTGGATACCCAACTTTGTCTCTACTACTTACAATACTCATGTGTTCAACCCAGCGGTGTACTGCATATATATCACACACACACACACTCCCTTTTGACAGAGAACGAAGAAAGAAAGAAAGAAAGAAAGAAAGAAAGAAAGAAAGAAAGAAAGAAAGAGATTTGAGCATTTGACTTGGGGCGTTTTTGATATTATATGCAAATTGTTCTCGTGCTTTTTATGTTTGGTGATATCTGGTTTTTTGAAACTCCGACTCAACTCCCGCTTGGAGGAGAGTTGTGAACACTGCCCCGATGTTTTGTTTTGTTGTCCTTACCTAGGTACCCAAGTCGTGCCAGTTTTGAGTCGCAGTTGGCTTATAATATGTGAGTTCTGTTATTTGGTGTTAACTTGGTTTGGAGGAGAAAACTTTTCCGTTCTTTGTATATTTTTATTCACTACTACCTCCTATTCCACGCAAGAGAGCAGGGCTGAAAATGTTGGTTTTTTATTGATGATGAGGGGGGTTGCGGTTCATGGTTTCTACAGAAAAGATTGATGACACGCGCTGATATGAAGGATGATTGATTGATTGATGATGATGGGTTTTTTAGAAGGTGGCAGCAAGTGGGTATGCGAGACTTCGATTCTCTGGTTGTGTATTAGTACTATTGTTTTGGATGATGATGGTGATGAAGGTGACAGCAAGTAGACATGCGGGACTTCGATTCTTTGGTTGTGTATTAGTACTATCGTCTTGAATGATGATGATGATCAGAATTATATGGAGATAGATTGACATCGAGATGAAGAGCAGATATGATTGCCTGTGGATGTGTTCCCGGATTCGGGGAAAGGATAAGTTGTATACGGAGTACGTGGTGTGCTTTGCACTTCTTCTGTCCGCCACCAACGTCAGAACACCAAATACCGGAACACATGCTATGATTCCTGAAAGAGTGTTTATCTTGCGCGACGACATCATACAGCGGGCCTCCGCGGTGAGATGGTCCGGGACGGTAGACTTTTTGGTGACGTCTACTCATGATCTTTTGGCCGTTACGCGCAAGACGGTACTTAACTTTTGTGGGCGACGAGGTAGTAGTCAAGTTGAAGAAACACGATCTCAATTTTCTGTGTCACCAGAGAACTTGTGGAAGAGCTTGCTCATCAAGACATGTAGAGGTGAGGCACAAGTATCATCGGGAAATAGAGATGTAAAGCCGAGACACGCCATAGACATGAGCCAGAGGTCCGTCACAAGATAGTAGTGGGAAGAAAGTCAATACAATAAATAGATAATAAATATGCAAAGGCCACTACTCCTGCTGGTGACAAAAGAGACGTTAGACACTACATAATTATATACATGTTAAGCTTAGAAGTCAGACAAGTAAAAGAAACCACACTCCGGCAAGGCTTCGTACAGCCTTTTGCCCCTTGTATCTCACAATGTTTATACCACCGACCCGCAAGGAAAGAACACATAAAGGAAAAAGACCATGAATATTTCATCAACACCTCCACACATCTTCCATCATTTGTCAAGTTTTTGTTCCAACTGTAGCTTTTTCTGCTGCTCTATTCGTGTCTCTTTCTGTCTCCAAAACGGATGATAATGTACTGCGCACAAGTGGCAAGGATAAACAGACGCTTTAAACAAGATCGCCACAAATATATATACACAAGATGGGGGGAAACAACATGAAACGGAGACCCGAGAAAAAGACTACCAGTTGAAACGTTTTTATATTAAAAAATGTGATTTGTCATGACTTCTCCGGACGAGCTGGGTCAACACTTATTGTGAAGACCCACGATCCGCTCTAGAAACCGTTTTGCTTAGTAACCGAAAGCCTTGTCAGAGCCCCACGAGCGCTCGCAGTTGCAAGCACCGGGGTTCTTCCAGGGGTCGTCGCGGAAGGAGAAGAAGACGACCGACTGGCCGATCTCCTGCTCAATGGAGGCAATGGCCTCCTTCTGCTGGGGAACACCGGCGCAAGCAGCACCGTTGCAGACACCAGAGGTGGGCCAACCCGTCTCCATGCAGTAGGCAGGCTTGCCACCACAGATCTTGGAGACAGCGTCGAGCTGGGAGCGAACGAACTTGCCGGCCTGACCAGGGGCGGTCTGGTAGTTGAAGTAGGCGTGGACGTTGGCGGAAACGACATCAATGGCGTTGCAGACGGGGGACATGTCACCAGCCTCGAAGGCAGAGAGCACATCGGTGGTGGTGTAGGGGCCGTTGTAGCCGGCAGAGCCGAGCTCCTTCTTGGTGTGATGAATGAGGTCGGCAAGCTGCTGGACGGAGCAGTAGCCGTTGAAGAGGGCCTCGTTACCGACGACGCAAAGGTCAACGAGGTGCCACTTCTTCCACTCCTTGAGAGCAGAGATCTGCTGGGCAATGGTAGGGTTGCCATTGTCGCAGCCGGGGCTGCCGACGAAGAGACCAATGATCAGGCGGAGGCCGTACTTCTCAGCGGCGGCACCGACGTTGGGGAGGGTGTCGCAGTCAGTGGAGTAGATGCGGAGAGCCTCAAAGTTCTTGCTGGCAATGATCTTGACATCCTCATCAACCTCGCTGTAGGTCTTGCAGTGGCCGTCGGGACGGAAGGGGGTGTAGGTCATGGCCCAGTGCTTGCCCTTTCCACCGAGCTTGCCACCACCGACGCTGCCATTGCCCTTGGGAGGAGTGCTGGCGGGAGGAGGGGCTTCGGTCTTGGGCTTCTCGGGAGCAGGCGCAGGAGCCGGAGCCGGAACAGGCTCAGGGGTAGGCTCAGGCTCAGGGGCGGGCTCAGGAGCGGGCTCGGGCTTGGGAGTAACAGGCTCAGGAGCCGAGGTAGGGGCGGGGATCTCCTCGGAGGAGGTGAAGGGGCAGTAGACAACAACGTTGGTCTCAGTGATGGTGGTGACGACGGCAGGAGCAGTGTAGGTGCCTGGGCAGTAAGTGGTCACGACAGGCACAACAACGGTGGTGACGCTTGGGACGACAGTGGTGATGGGAGCAATGGTGTAGGTGCCGGCCGAGGGGCAGACGAAGGTGGTGGTCTTGATGACGCTGGTGACAACGCCATTCTCGACCTCGGTGGTGGCGTAGGGGCAGACAATCTCAGTGGCAGTCTCGACGACGGTGGTGACACCGCCGAGGGTGTGGGTGCCGCTGGGGACCTCGGTGGTGGAGGCGGCGCAGACGGTGGTGGTCTCGGTCACCACGATGGTCGTCGCAGGGAAGGTGTAGGTGCCCGGGGTTGGGCAAATCTGCGGGATGGGTGTGGGAACGACTGCAGGCTCGGTTGTGGTTGGGGTGACGACCACAGGCTCGGGCTCGGGAGTGGTGGTGATGACGGGGACGGGAGCCTCAGTTGACTTGGGAGGGGGCTGAATCCAGGTCTCCTCACCGTAGACGGTGCTGTAGATGGTGGTGCAAGTAGGGACGCAGACCTCGGTGTCGTTGTGCGACCTCTTCTGGAAGAGGGCCTTGTGGGCGTGACGGTGGCTGTGGGCGCTCGCACCGCCGGCGAGGACGGCGGCGGCCGCTGCTACAACGACTGCCTTCATGATGTTTTTCTTTTACCCTGACGGAACTCCAGACGATCGAAATAAACAAAGATTTTTAAGTGGGTTTTTCTTGTTGACTCTTCGTGATCGCGTTCCCAAGAAACGAATGCCCGCTAAAGGAGTGAAGCGGTGGTGTGAGAAAGAGAAGTAACGAGCGACGAAAGCAGAAACGATGCTCTCGATGTTGACTATATCAACATGGACGGACCAAGTCGGTAAAGGGGGAGAAGCAAAGTGAGAATGGGCGAAACGGGGGACAGCGGTAATTAGTACCAGTGATGACTGGGGGTGAGCAGCCACTTGGCGCCATGGAGAGGTTCCATCGGGAAGGGGCCAGAGTCCACTCTGGATGGATGCTTTCCTGGATGCTCAGTCCCCTAATCCTGGACAGATACCCTGACAGACCGTGTCGGTGTGCCGGCCGCGCTGACTGGTGGAGGCGCTTCCCTCCATGGTGGACCTTTCATTAGCAAAGGTCGCTTTGCCGAGCAACGCCGTTCGCTCTGGGAGATCCGAGCAGGGTGGGTTTGGCAGACGAGATGCAGAGATGAAAAGGGGAGAAGGCCCCAGACCGGACTGGGAACCACTGGAAGCCAGCGATGAGGCCATTGCCCCATTCTCACTAGACAGATATCACTCGATGCTCTGCTGATATGGATGGGCCTGCCATGTCTCGAAGAATCGACCATGATCCTCGACGCCGTGGGAGGGTCCGGGGGACGGTCGTCATCATCAACGGTTCCCGTGGCTGCCGTGCTGTTGAGATGCAGCGGCCGGGCGGCGTTGGCGTTGTTTCTGTGTGATTTCTTTTTTCCCCGGTCTCTGATCGTGCTTCTGGCAGTGAGGGCGGTAAATTAGCACGAGATGAAGCACCTCCCCGAAAAGAAAAGGAGGTTGCAGCTTTTGCAGCAGATTGCGGCACCTCCATCACGCCCAGCACGTCCCAAGAAAAATTCAAGCCAAAATCCAAGAAGATCCAAGCCCCATTGGGCGACTAGCGCGTGTGGTCAGGCACGGCAAAAAAGGCCGACTCCTGAGTGGCTGATGCGCCATCGAGGGAAATGAGTTAAGCGACATTAAAACGGTGAGCGCCATCATGAACGGGGGATTCTTGTGTTTCAGGTATGGGCGCTGGTCTTTTTCTGCACTACGTGATGTCTGTATTATTTCTCAGTCTTCTGGAACATCTCGCCATATTCCGTACCTCGAAACATATTTGTTTTCTATGTCTGCCGGCCGCTATGAAGGACCCAAAAACCGGGTGAAGTGTTGATGCATGGTGAATCGTGACGGTGGCGACGAAGGCCGCCCCCCATTCGGTCGACAGTTTGTGGTTGGTTGGTTGGCCGTTCCTAACGCTGGCCGACAGCTTCCCAGAGTGTTCATGATACGGCCGGCCGCAGATGAAGAGCATACAGTCCAGGAAATGCTCAATCTCACCAGTGTCGTCGCTAATAATAAAAAGATATTGGGCATAATGAACCACAAACAATTCCATAAAAACACAGAGAAGCAATCCGCAAAATAGCGAAGTCAGGAAGGATCTTGGGGAACGGGCAAAGGTCCTCGTGGTGGGGTTGGCCGGTGTCGTACCTGCATGGATGTGCGCAGTCCAATCCAGGAACGGTGTAACCATGGCAGGCAAACCCTGCGAGCAAGAACGGCCCTGCAATCAACCATTCACAACCCCGCGCCGGGGAAACCGTCTTGGACTTCTGGGCTTCTCGAGGCGGTGATGATGGTAAAAATGCTGATCGTCGGTGAAAGGTCACCAAAACGGACTGCTGCTTGGGGCCAAGAGATACGTGGTCCATTTTCCGACATTTCGATGGTTCTGGCCCCCGGAAGAAGCTCTCTTCAACAACACGAGGTGGAGCTGTTCACGGAGGCCCAGCAGGGTTCTCAGCTTTATGCAGGAAGGGGGAGATGTCCAACGATAAGTTTATTAAATAGAGGGTTAGGGTTGTTATAAATCGTCGATCCGTTTAAAAATGGGTTGGACACGGTCAGCTGACTTCGCGTGGCCGCCACCTGCCAGATTTTGCGTCGCAACGCGCATCTAAAATTTCCAGGACCTCGAGCCGTTGACAGGGCTGCCTTCTATCTGGCTCAACCCCACGCTGTGTCGTCACCTATAGCCCCAGTGTATAACCACAGACATGTTGCGAACATCAACGGGACGGCGCTACGTCTGCTGGAGGTGTCACGCCTTTCAGACAACGCCAACTCAACGTCCATTGGCACGGTCTGTGCAGCCATTCACACCATTATCGTCGTTACCACCAATATCAAGCCGCTTGGTTTCGAGTTCAGCACAGACCCCTGGGAGGCTACCCCCTCTACCAGATCTGCCTGAGGGCTTCAGACTCACGAGAGAACCACAAATCAAGACACAGCTCAGGCTATGGGAGGAGCAAAATCCAGACCTTACACCTCATTTTCACGATGAGGCGATTCCACCACCAACCGCCGTCCTCAACTCTGCAACCCGAGCTGTCAGTGACTCAAGCTTCAGGCTTGACCAAACCAACAATCGAACCGCTGGCTTCGATTTTGGCAGTGGGGATATCTCCAGTCTGGGCTACACAAGTACACAGCTAGAGCCCGGGGACCTTGTGGAAGTCAGGTGAGCTAGCGTCTATTAATGTGACTGAGACACATATCACTGATGCATTAGCATAGTTCTTCTGGCTGGAGAGTACGGCTTCTCGCTGTTTGTTTGGGAAATTTCAATGGCCAAAACCACTTCTACACCAATACCGGCAAGTGGTTCACCAGTCGTGTGTTCCGCAGCTCCTTTGTTGTCAAAAACTTTGTCAACGACCCGGCTGAGTTGAAGGCTGTGATCAATGCCATTCCCTCTCTTTCTGGGGATGATCTCGTTCTTGATGAGCTCCAGGATATCAATGCAGGGCCCTCGCGAGACATCGCTTCCGGCCTCATACGAAAGATGTACAAATTTCAGACAGAGGCCCGCCTGCTTCATCAGACCTATGTCGAGAGGCTGAATAATGCAGGACTAAAGCTCGGCGATGAAGAAAAGCTCATGAGCTTGAATGAAATTGCTGACGCTCTCCTGCCTTGGACTCTAAGGCGTGGCAAGGCATCATTTCCGCCCGAGGCACTATATGCTGTTCATTCCGTTGTATCGGTGGATGACACGGCATTTCGGGCAGCTCTCCTGGGTGAACGTCACCATGAGGGCCGTATTTTCATGGTCAGCTCGGCCGAGAAGCAAGGTAACGTGAGGGAAGTTGCTGAGGTTGTTCGTAACTTTTACGAAATCCTGGGCAATTCGTCGAGAAAGATTGCCCGTCAAGTTGCACAGGATGCCATGAAGTTTCGCGACTTTGCGATCAAAGCGCGCAAAATTATTGACCAGAACCGGCTTCAACGCCAATGGACACCTCATGGCACAATAGGACTCTCCCAAAGCGCCACTGTTCCCATTGTCGATGCTGAGCCTATCCAGTGGACCGGGCTTGGTGCCTCTATCATTCGGTTCATGGAGTTGTGGGCAGCCAACGACTGGTTTCAGCCTGCCTCTCAGCATCACTGGGTTGGTGCAGCTATCCTGCGTGCCATTGGTCGATATCAGGGTGCTTTGCTTGACCGCAGCACTGCCTGGACGTTTTTGCAAGAAGTCGGCTACATTTCTCCTTGGGATATAAGCCCGCGCTATTCTCTCCGTCTTCCAGGACTTGAGATCGACCGAGACGCAGGCTTGAACCTGGATAAGACCAAAAGTTCAGACGAATCGGAAGCACTTGCGCCTGATCAGCTGGAGCATCTGCGGCAAGACTTTGCGCGATCCACCGTCTATTGCATTGACGCGGAACAGACGCTCGATGTCGATGATGGAATCTCGCTCGAAAAAGTCTCTGATCAAGATTACTGGGTTCATCTGCACGTTGCCGATCCTGCTTCGCGCGTTCGACCCGACAGTGCTCAAGCCACAGCAGCATCGCTACGAGCTGAAACAGTATATCTCTCTGGGTTCCAGGAGGACATGTTCGACGGCGAAGCTATTCGCGAAGCCTTTTCTCTGAGCGCAAATCAGCCAAATTTAACCTTCAGTGCCTTGGTCAAGACCGACGGCACATTGGTGGATTACAAGATCACCCCTGGTGTTCTACGAGATGTGGTCTATGTAACTCCTGAAGAGGTGACCTCCTTGCTCGGTGAACCCATCATCAAACCACCAACCCCATCAAGTGAGGTTCTGGAAGTTGGGCCTCGCCCAGCTCGGACTCCTCCAAGCCGTGGCTACGTGACGGCAGGCGGTCTTTCTAGACAGCAGCGATCGGAACTTCAAACCTTACATCAACTCGGGCAGGCTGTCCACAAACTCCGGCTCTCAAAGGGTGCTCAGCCGGCCTTTACCCCTCGGCCAAAGGCCAAGGTCTCGCTCGACAGCGTCCAGACAGTCAAAGCAAAGGACCTCCTCCAATGCTACGGCGACCCCTGGATCCGAGTAGCCTATGAGGAATCTAACACAGCAGGCAACGAACTCGTCGGCCCGCTCATGGTCCTAGCCGGTGAGGTAGCCGCCCGGTGGTGTGCCGACCGCAACATTCCCATCCCCTACCGCACCCAGGTAACCAAAAGCGAGAACCTAGCCGTCCTCAAAGAATTCACCGAAACCGTCATCAACCCAAAGCTCCTCGCTGGTGAACGCATCGTCGGCCCTGACCTAGACAAACTGAACAACTTGCGCGGTCACATGGCACTGAGGGCCACTCCCGGCCCCATCTTCTCCATGGGCGTGGACGCCTACTCCAAGGTGACCTCGCCCCTCCGCCGGTACGCCGATTTGATCGCCCACTGGCAGATCGAAGCCGCCCTCCTCGAGGAACACCGCCTCGGCAAGTCCCTCGTCGAGGAAAACGCCGGAAAGAAGGACGTCAAGCACAGCTTCCTGCCCTTCTCCAAGGAGGAGCTGGAAGAAACCGTCCTTCCGCGCGTCCGCCTCCGGGAGATCCACGCCAACGCGCTGGGGAACAACTCTGGCAACCTGAGGTGGATCCTGCAGGCTATGCTGCGCGCCTGGAAGTTTGGGGACAACCCGAACCAGCTGCCGCAGACGTTCAGGTTCACCGTCGTCACCATCAACCCGAAGCGGGATCTGGAGGGGAAGATCAACTACTTTGACCTGGGGGCTACCGTCAACGTGGACGACGTGTCTGGCTTTGGGCTGATTGAGGACTTCAAGGTGGGCGAGGTGTTGGACGTGGAGCTGGTTGACATCAATGTCTACCACAAGAAGATTATGGTGAAGCCGGTGAGGAGGTATGATCTGCCTGAGGCTGAGTAAGCTGAAAAGTCAAGTATTCGGAAGTGAGATCACGGGAGTGGGATCATGACATATGGTGGTATCGAAGTTGTGGGTATATGTACGTTTATGTAAAGATCAGATGTATATTAGACGGGTCATGTAAAACAGGGGAAAAGAGGCTACGGCATCAAGTTAGAATTACTCACAAGGAAACAAAAATCGCATATACCACATAACACAATAGAGATCCATCAGTTTCTTCTCATTGGTAACATCTGCACCTTTCAAACTCAAAAAAAAAAAAACGCTACCGGCATCTTCTTAACCGTGCACACAATGAAAACTTTAAACCCCAACCAATTCACAACTCCCACCCTTCAAGCTTATTGAACAAACGATATATACCCTCCCCCCTCCCTCCTCCCCCCTATATTACTCACAACCCAGCAAGCACACTCTGCACCCCCGCACCCCCCGCATCCTCCCTCTTCAACACAAAAGCCTTAAAATCCGCCTTATTCAACCTCTTACCCCCCACCAAACCCCCCTGATTTACCCCCCCTCCCCCTCCCACACCACCCCCCTTCCCATCCCCCAAATTCCTCGACCTCTCCTTCAGCGCCTCAGGCTGGATGATAAACAAATACCCCACCTCCGTCAGCACCTCCACCATCCCCTCCACCTCCCTCGTCAGCGGCCACTCCCTCAGCGTGCTCACATACTTCGCCACGTCCTTCGTCACCATCAGCCCCCCCGTCGCGTTCACCTGGAACTTCTTAAAGTGCTCAAACAACAATCTATGCACCGCCAGCGCAAGCTCGGAGCAAAACATTTCCAAATTGTGCCCATCAACCGCCTGCCTCGCGAGCACGGCGACTCTCTGCGACAGGAAACTGCATATCATCTGGCACGGTGCCGTCTGAAGCGTATCCACCAGCCCCTCCAGGTCGTCGTCCTTGGGCCTAAAGTCGAGTTTCTTTTGCTGCGAGAGGAGTTTGGGTATGTAATTGAGGGCAACGTCCATGGTCGATCTCATCACCGCGTTGGTTTTCTTCTCTGTTGCTTCGATGGCGAGTTTGGTCTGTGCCTCCATGCTGCGGCGGATGGTGGTGTTTGATTCCGCCAGACGGATCAACACCGTGGTGATGAATCTTGACATCAGGTTTGTGATTGTCACTGCTGGGCGGATATTCGGGAGGTAAGACAGGTCTGGTTCTGTCCTGGTGTTTTCCTGCGAGGTGGCGAGATCAAGGGCTGCGTCGAGGGCGGTTTCGACGTATACTTGGCCCATGCTTGTCAAGAGCAGGTTGAGCAAGATGTTGACGTCCTTTGGTGTTTCGCTGGAGGAGCCCATCTCGAGAGTTCGGCGGACAGACTCGGCAAGCCAGCCGATCATTCGCTTGGCGTAGGCTACGCTGAGGATACCGTCTTGTTCCGAGACTTCAATGTCGTTCTTGTTGCTGCTGTCGTCGCGGATGCCGGCAACGCGAAGCATAGTTCGCTTCTGCGTAGGCGTGAGATCGGAGGATTCCAAACGCTCCATGTAGGCGTCTTTGGCGGACGATATCAACTGGGTACCCTGTTGGGCAAGGGATGCCATAAAACCAGTTGGCGCCTTTTTCCTTCGGGAGTGATAGAGCGTGAACTTGAAAAGCAAAGAGTTGTACATTTCTTCCAGACTCTTCTTCTCGCGATCAATGTAGCCGTTACCGACCAAGTATGGAATGAATAGTTCCTCCAGCTGTTGGTCTAGTGTTTGCGCTATTTGAGCAGAACATGGTTCTGGGTGTTCGGTAAGTCCGTGTGTTTTGAGATCTTCAACCAGCGCCCCAATGTAAGCCCGGGATGAGTGTAGACACCGCAAAAATGCCAGTGCCGAAATCGTAGTTGCCTTATCCAGGACCATCTCGAGTCTTTGTTGGATAGACTGCTGAAAGACGCGTTGGATGAATTTGATAAGTACTGTTTCGTAGTAAGGGAATGCCCGCTTGATGATGAAAGATTCCTCCTGCATCACAATCTTGACTTCATCGATAAGGGACTGCAGACTCGGCTCAACTCCAGGGGGTTCCGAGTCAGGATCAGCTAACTGTTCCCAGGTATCGCCATCCGCCGTTACCTCGTCCGTAATAAGCTGGTCTCGGTCGATGAAGAACTGATGTTGGTTGACAAACGCAGCGATAACGCTGGCACCGCCGTTGAAATCGAGAAGAACCTTTGCACATTCCATCATGTCGTCGAAGTTCTGCCGGCGGTAGCTGTTGTTGAATTGCTTCAGGAGATCCTGCTCCAACAGCTCCGAGAATTTCTCCAGGGCCTCCCTCGTATTATGTCTCCGGTTTGTCCCAGTAACCCCGTTGGTGACCCCGTTTCCTCTGAGCCCGTTCGTTTGCTGACCCCAAGACGCCGGATCAAGACGTTGGCTGATGCGCATCAGCTGTCGAGCAATCACAGCACACCGAATCTTGTTCTCGGCGCCTCCTTGACGCTGTATTTCCTCCAGTGATGTCAGCTGCCCAGTCTCCGATACCTCTGTCCAACATTGTATCAGGAAATTGGCGTCCTGCGCTTTCCTTCTCTTCCTGTCCAGCTCTTCTAGCTTCTCGCCGATTTGCACAGCAATGTTGCCACCGCCGTCGGTACCACTTCCGTAGCCACGTATGCTTCCATTCGAACTCGCATTGTTGTTGAGTGTCAGATCTAAGGCCTCAAACTGGGACATGGATTGGTCGAGTTTTCGACCGAGTGTCTCGAGTGTCTGATCATGCTGAATCTCGGCGCGGCGGACCTGTGATAGTAGTTCGGATTCCTTCTCTTGTAGCTCTTCGCCTAATGCACCTAGCTGTGATAAAGCGTCTATTGTGTGTCACTTACGTTAGCCTGCTGGGAGCAGCCATGGGAGAACAGGGACTGAGCTTCTCACTTTCGAACGTCCGAATCAGTGGCTTCGGATCAAAGATCTGGTTTGCTGGACCCGAGCGGCGGCTCGCTGGAACAGCAGTCTCGGCGAGAGAATCAACAAAGTCCCGGACAATAAAGTCCTTGTTCGAAAAGTCTTCGAGTGTGAAGCTGGGCCCTGTTGGGAAGAGGGAGCGCGAGGCACTGGACCCGCCGCGTTCCATAGCGGCAGCGGCGATTGTCACCTCTTGAAAGCCCGGCCGGGAGAGCGCATGGAGTTTTAGATATGAGCCGGGGGAGGGCGGAGAAACTGGCCCGTCGATATGTCGTCGCCGTGAGTTGGTGCCAAGTCAGATATGGCTGTGACCTCGCTGTTCAAGAATGCGCTGGAGTTCAATGAATGTTAATGGCCGCCGCGGGGAGCTTCTGCCAAGGTCCCCGTTACAGCAGGCGGTACGCACCCCTGTGGGCTGGAAGTACCAGGTATCTTTCAGAGGAGTGGCCCGTGCAGGGCTGGGCTCACTCAGCTGCCAAAAGCTCCCAGAAAAAAAAACGTCAGCCACAGCATTCCGTCATGCCCTGGACCAAGATGCTTGGCCTCGGATGTCACTGGCAGACCGCGACAAAGTTACGTGGCTGACCGAGACTCACCTCACTCCATTCGCCGTATCAACAGGTATTCCGAACCCTGGCCAAGGGTGGTGTGCAGCACTTACGGATCCTGCAGCGCTCGGGAAGCTGCAATGGAGACCAACTTTTCCAAGGGAGACGCCAACCTGGGCGAGGTACGCAACCCCCCCTTTCTTTCCTCTTGTTTTCTGACCACGGGTACTATATCGAACTGGTGCCGAACTTTCCGGCCAGCAACACATTCGTTTCTTGAAAATAGTGTCTTGGAGATTAGTCTATAATTCTTGCTTCTAACCCAACTACTTAATAAAAGCAGCCACGATTGCGAAAACCACCACATCACCAACACCAACCCGACGCTCCCGCCGGCGGCGACCAACTATTATACGCCATGCCTTTCAGCGCCAAAGACCTTCAAAGATACCGCAAAGATGAGAGGTTCAGCCACAGGCTTATGACGCCAGAGGAGAGGGTGAACCTTCTCAAGGTAACGCGATCCCGTCCTGCGTCTATGCGAAAAAAGGCATGTGATCCGATCAACGCTGACCACCCGCATCAACAGCCATACCTCCCCTCACCCCCACCGCGCGATGGAGCCCGACGAGCCTCCCTATCCCAAGTCTCTAAGGAAGAACGAAAAGGCAAACTGGGTGTGCGCCGCTTCCTCCGCCGCCACTTCCACATCTTCGTCTATGCCCTCATCCACTTCTACTTCTCCATCTACATCCGCCTCCGTCAGGCCTACCATGCGATTGGAAACCGCTTCTACACCGTGTACCATCACCATCACCACTCCCCCGAGTTAATACAGCGTGACATCAAAGACCTCGGCCGTCTCCCCAAGCACCTAAGCGTTATCCTCACCCTCGAAGACCAAGGGCGCAGCGGAGCCGGCCTCGAGAAGCTCGTTAACGAAGCAGCTGACATCGCCGCTTGGTGCGCCAGCGCCGGCATCGACCAGCTCTCCATCTACGAAAGGACCGGCATTCTCAAGGGCTACGTCAAGGAAACCCACCAGACCATCTCCCATCGCCTCCAGACCTATTTCGGCCCCTCCTTCCCCTCGGTATCCCTTGGCGCCCCTCACGTCCCACCAATCCAATCCGGGCTCCTGTCGCTCAGCAATAGCCCCAACAATGAGAGCCGCAAGACCATCTCCATCCTTCTCATCTCGGCCGAGGACGGCCGTGACTCGATTGTCGACTTGACCAAGACCCTCGCCGAAATGTCCCAGCGCAAGAAGCTCCAAGCCGCCGACATCACCACCGAGTTGGTAGACGCCGAGCTAAGCGAAAGCATCATGGAGGAGCCTGATCTGCTCGTCCTCTTTAGCCCACATGTCGAGCTTGCCGGCTACCCGCCTTGGCAGATTCGGTTGACGGAGATCTTCCATGTCCCAGATAACCAAGGTGTTGGGTACCAAGTTTTCTACCGGGCGATGTGCAGGTTTTCGAAGGCGCAGATGAGAATGGGGAGGTAAAGACAGTATTGTCTTTACTATTTATTGACTTTCTGGGATAAAAGGGCGTGGTCAAGCGAGTCTGACCGGGTGAGAAAGGGGCGGCTTTCTCTTCATTTTGTGTTATTTCTTTTCTTGTTTTGTCATTTTCATTTCAATGCAGCGGGAGCATACTAGATACCGTGAATAGACTTTTGGGAAAATCAAGATCAGCCAGTCTTGTCTGGTTCCTTTTGCTCTGGCTTGAGATTGGTGTTGACTGTAGGACCAGGATTGTCTTTGGATGGTGGCTTCCATTCCTTCATCTCTTGGGCTGTGTCATCCCACCTGAAGACTGGGCCGTTGCCGACGTTGTAGTTATAATAGTTATCTGTGCCACCCTTCACCATGGCTCTTCGAAATGTGATGTTGATTCTGCCGCCGGCATATCGGGTGCTTTTACCGGCTCTCTTTGGGATAGAATGAAGCCAGTTAGCTTGGGTCTTGTCCTTCATGAGGATCATGTCGCCGCTGGCGAGGGGGAGTTTGAGTTGTTTGAACACCGGTCCTGTCTGCCCGTCAGGGGGTGGTGGGGCAGGCTTATGTTTCATGAGGAAGTCTCTTGCGGCACCGAGGCTGAAGGAGGCGATGGCGGGTTCTGGACCGAGGAAGCGTTCGTCATCGCTGTGGAAGGATATGCTGTCTGAGCCCGAGGCGTAGTAATTCACCAGGCAAAAGTTGAATCTACAACCGGCGGCTGCCTCGGTTGATTTTCGGAGGGCGTCGAGGCATTGCGGGATTGGACGGGGCGAGTAACGGGGGTAGGCTTCAGCTGTGTTGATCCAGGTGCGGGTTTTGGCGTCGAGAATGATGTTTGGGTCGTCGTCGTCGAAGAGGGAGGTGTGGTCCAGGCCAAAGACGGTGGTGTACCGCGGGGTGCGGATTTGAGTCTCGACGCCGAAGCGCTTGACGGTGTACTCTACTCTGTAGAAGGGGAGTTCGGAGCGGAGGAAGCGGAAGAGATCTTTGGCGAGGTAGGAGGGGATGAAGGGTTCGAAGTAGACGAGGTCTAGCTCTGGTTGGTCGTTGATGGGCTTTCCTGGTCTGGCTGGGAGGGAGGCGAGTTCTTTGGTGATGGAGGGAGAGAGGTCACGGATGGGGAAGGGGTAGGTGTTGTGGGTGGAGTATGTGGGTGTCTGTGATGATGTTAGTGTTGAGTTTCTCTAGCTGTCATTCTCATGGAGCTGGAAATAGAGCCTATTTACCTCATCTTGATTGGTCGTGGTGGTCCGCTGTTTCTTTGGGTCAGGAGTGAAGAATGAGTGAATGGTCCCTTTTTGTGCCATTTTCGTAAAGGAGTAAATCGGAATGGGTTCCCCGTGTTTTCCCCAGGTTCTCAGCTTAAAGACAGCTCTTATTTCAACGGCTTTAGCGGGTGACGATGTCAGCGGCTTCCAAAGCACGACAGCAGCGGCATGTGACCTCATAGGATCACCTTTCTCGATCGCGATCCAAAGAACTTTTTTACCTGTCGCAGATGGGACGAACTCGCCCAAGATCCCCAGGCAGAAACAGCAAACGCGCACTTAAAAAGGCCCGAAATCGTCGCGTCCGTCCCAGAGGCTGAAGTGACATCACCGACTGGCAAGGCTGAAGGGCTCGATTACAGTGGCGTGCGATATTCGCTATGATTGGTCACCAGCTCAAATCTTGTGGGGCTCCTCAAAATTTCACCCCTCCGAGTCACTCAGCCTTATGCCCCATTTCGACGCCCACATGAAGAAGGGTCCATTCACTCACGGGACTTTGAGGTGAGTCGAGGTGAGTTGAAGCTCGGCTTTGATTCTGAAGACAATCGGTTACTAACTTTGGAAGAAAATGGAAGGGGGAAGGATAAACTCTCCAAGCATCGATGCTGTGAGAAGACAAGAAGACGACAACGTGGAGATGAGTCTCTTCCGTCCACCAATTGTTCGCTTGGGCGCCGGCGGAGCGCTGAACCGGGCCTTATTCACCAAGAAGGTGAACCTAGCCGCCGCTGCGATCCAGAATCCCAAGGTCATTTCTCATTACAGGCAGGATCTTCAGGCGAGCAGGAAGCTTTTGAAGGTTGAAAGAATATCTCCGATCGTCCCTCATCCCGATAAAGAACTTGGTGCGCAGGGTCGCAAGTGTATCTTACTCGACCCCGCTGTCAAGACTGAAGGTAGATAGTATCCATCTTCAAGACCGTCTTGAGAGTCTAGATACTGATCATGCGCTGCTCATTCAGAACCTAAGACATGGGGTACCGTTCTTCAGGAAGGTAGTCAAAAGGAAGAACTGACAGTCATTCCTTATGAGCTCACTCTCGAGTATGACTACTGGACCGCCCGTAAGAAACATCCAACGCCTGACTCTTTTTCATGCCAGTATAAATCTCACACAATCGTATCAAATTAGGAGATACCATGGAGTCCGTCCTTCCTCCTGAGCTCCACGATGAAATTCCTTCTGGTTTCAACGTTGCGGGCCATGTTGCCCACTTGAACCTCAGAGACAATTATCTTCCGTATAAGAAGATAGTAGCAGAAATCATCCGCGACAAGAACCCCAGCATCAGGACCGTCATCAACAAAGTCGACAACGTGGGAGCCGAGTCTGAATTCCGTACCTTCCAGTACGAAGTTCTGGCTGGAGAAGATGACCTTGATGTTTCTTGCATCGAAAACAACTGCACCTTCAACTTCAACTACGCCAAAGTCTACTGGAACAGCAAACTCGAATCCGAGCACACTCGTATCATCAACTTCTTCAAACCAGGAGAGGCGGTATGCGATGTGATGGCAGGCATCGGCCCTTTTGCCCTCCCAGCCGGCAAAAGGAAAGTTTTCGTCTGGGCCAATGACAAGAACCCCGAAAGTTACAAGTGTCTCAAGGACAACATTGAGAAGAACAAAGTCCAGGACTTTGTCCGTCCATTCTGCGAAGATGGTCTCGACTTCATCCGGAAAGCAGCCGACGATGCCCTGAAGGCTTCTCTCAAGGGTGAAAAGGTTGTTATCAAAAAGCCTGGCCCCAAGCTGAAGCCTAAGAAAACAGAGAAGCCCGCCGAGGCTGGCTTCGTGCCAGGACCTCTTAAGCCTCTGGTCACGGAAACCTATCCTGTTCCTCCGACTATCTCCCACTTCGTCATGAACCTTCCTGCGTCGGCGATTGAGTTCGTCGGCTCGTTTAAGGGGATCTATCAATGGCAGGAAAATCTCTTTGCGCCCAACACAAAGACTCTCCTGCCTCTTGTTCATGTCCACTGCTTTGCACTCAAGGCAGATGATGAAAGGCCACGGATTGACATCTGCGAGCGGTTGACAAATTACCTTGGCTTCACGATGAAGCCAGGTAATAAAAACTACAACCTGAATGGCGAAGGCGAGGTCACTATTCACAATGTGAGAGATGTTGCGCCGGCGAAGAGCATGTACTGTGCTACATTCCGTCTCCCAGCTGCAATTGCTTTTGCGACAAGGGACTGATAGGATGTTGGCGGTTGTCTACAATGAAATCGATCTGTGGAGTATAGGCGGTATAGGAAGAAAGCATGGTGTTGGGGGATATAGGGGGAAAGTCTATGACTGAAATTTCAGCTGCTTTTGACATCATCATCTGGCATTATGATATCTTCCCACTTCAAACCCAATGACCCGGCTATGATACCAAATTGAAGAATTGCCAAACCTAAGCCCTCCGATGCCATCAATCGCATCTCCAGGCTCGTAACACACCTGCCGAGCCAAGCAGAACAAACACAAAGCTTGTCATATGCATCTCACAACAACCATCCTATCTTCTCGACCAAACTTCCCAGACCACAACCCCCACACCCCAGTGTATCCCCATCCCTTCTTCACACCCGGCAGGCAAATACGCAAAAGTCACCCTCCACCACCACCGCCCCCGGCTGCACGGGAGGCCCACCCGATGTAACTCGCACCATCCATCACATACAACAACTCACATTCCTTGCATAGCTCCAGCTCTCTACCATACATTGTATTGGACAATTGCCCATCGGGAAACATATCCATCTATGTACCTAATTCATTCTGTTAATAAGTGACGGCACTATGATACCCCCCTACCTAGGTACCTAGCCTATCTCAGATACCCATCGGATCGAGACAGCTTTACACGAAGCGCAGCAGGCAGGGGTGTCTAGTTGGCAGCACATCGTCCGTCCTCCCCTCCCCTCCCCTCCCATCGTTTCGTCGGATGAGGGACCCAATCCATTTGGATATCACTGCAACAGGATTCGGATGAACACAACAACCCAGGAACTGTTACAGACCGATAGAAAAAAAAAGAAAAAATGCTACGCTACGCAATACCCCCATCCGCATTGGAAAAAAAGTTCCCAGAGAGAAGCTGTCCCGTCGGGTGTGAGCTACCTACCTATGATGTAAGTGCGGTGACACGAAACAGCTCTCATACAGCTCCCCCCTCCCCTTCCCATCGATCACAAAAGAAAAAAAGAGGGGGTTACCGTTCCCGTGTCTCTCATCTTCTCTCTCTATTCCAAAACCAACCAACCAACCAACCAACCAACCAACCAACCACCCCACATCATGATCAGAAAAAAGAGAAACCGGGCAAGTGTGTTTAAAACATTTCGGTCCGAAGAGAAGTGGCTTGCCTCTCGGTCAAGGGGCCCCCCTCCTCCCAACATGCCTACCGTAATACTAAAACAAAACTTCCCTTCCTCTCTCGCTTATGCTGGAGGGATTCTTCCTGCTTCCTTTATGTGCTTTTATCATCAAACGAATACATATAATGTTGGAGAATTCCTGATACGTTATGGCGTTCAATGAACCATGAAATGATGAGATAATAATTTACCCAATGCCAACCCCCACCCTCCCCAACCACAAACAAAAAAAAAACACACATTTTTTCTAACGTCAACACATCCTAGTCGTAAAAAAAAAACGTGGCCAAGTCTAACGAGCTAAGGGGGGGAGAAAGTTTTTCTCAATTCCTTGCTGCTGCTCACCGGTTGCTGGGATTTTGCAGTAGGCTGGTTGGTGCCTTGGTAACGTAGGGTGGTTTGTTGGTCTTATCAGAGAGCTTCCCGAAGGTGCGGGGAGCGGGGGGGTCGGGGAGAGAAAGCAACACCAAGCTGTCATAGCTGGTAGCTACAGCACAGCTCGAACGACCATGCCTTGTCCTTTGCATGCAACAACGGTGAGATACATCTGCAAGAGAAGGGGTAGAAACTGGGACACGACAGAACGCCACCGATTTAACCGGTCCTAGACTGATGTTGGTTGTTGAGGATGTGGGAGATTGGACGTGGCCCGTATGCAGCTCTTTGCGATAGGGAAGGTGAGAGACTGGGGAGAGAGATAACAAGATGGTGAGCTGTCGTGGAATGCGGAAAACGATGGCTATTTTCGGTCAAAATAAATCAGGAGTAATAGCAAGAAGAGACTTATTCAAAAGAGGCAAAAATATGTGTTTTTTGGAATGCATAGACAAAGAGGGAAAATGCTTGATGAAAAACATGTACTTACACCACACCCGATTTGACCCGCTTCCAACCTCCAATGCCGAGATATCCTCAAAAAGGTCTAGAACCGTTCAGTTGTATTCAGCGAGCAATTGCCATTCCGTCCACCACTACCACATGCCGACCAAAACCCCCGGGATTTGCCCGGTGCTCCGCCCAGCTCGGCCCCGGACATATCTCCGGATACACCTGGAATTTTGGTCGGCGGCACGCCTTGGCAAGATAAGAGATAGCAGCGAGACTGCTTCCGAGGGGTGGACCTACCAAGCTTCGGATCGTGGAAAGAGAGTTGCAGCGTCGGCAGCCAACAATAACTGTCGAACGGCAGGCCGCAGGTGACATTGCTGCTGGAGCTCTTCGTTCGAAATGTGCCGGGAAGATGGTTCCGGATCGGTGGGTTGCATGCTGCGCTTTCTCTATGAGCATATTCTTCGATGCTTGTCCAATAGGCACCTGAACGTTGCCGGACAACTGGACTCTATTGGAGGGAGTATTTCCAATAATCTGGAATATGCATGCAGTGATATAGTGTAAACTGAGATATCCACAACTCTTGGTGAGCTTGTGGTGGGCTAGGAGCTTCGTCGTAGATCGATCGGAAAAATACTACACTACACCAGTAGCCTTCGTTAACGACAACAAACGGTTAGGGATAGACTCCAAGAATAATTCGAGGCGGCCGTTGACAACCAGGAGAGATGATGATCCGGGGCCCGTTTGAGATGCAAAAGCTTAATACTCGTATCTGCCAAAACGTGTGGATAGAGTTCATGTCCAAAGTCCCCGCATCTTGGACGAAGCGTCAATGATGTAGAAATACTGGAAGCTGCGGACGATGCTGTCCGTACTTTCTCGTGTGTTCCGGCTTTTTCCCTAGTCCAGCAGATATCTACGCCGGAACTGACGCGGCAACTTGTGTTTGGAGCATTGAAGACATTTCTGGCAGGCCAGGATAGTGTTGCAGAATATGTACGTTAATGTCCGCTGGTAAGATGTGCTATTATTAAAAGATCCCCGAAGGTAGAAACAGTTGAAACAATGCCACGGTGTGATGGTTGATACCAAAGTCCACTGGACTCTGGGCCTTTCATCAAACTTGAAGGGTCTGTGCCAGAGATTGTGCGAACGGGTGCCGGTTTGAATGGAAGAGGCCGTCGCACTCGCCTCGGCCTCTGACTGATGAGGTCCCACTTCGCAGCACCGAGCTAACCAGCCTGTTGAGCGTCTGGAAGGTTGAGGACGAAACAATGGAAGACGAGCCAGGTCCCACCCATGGAGGCACTTGGCTTTGACGCTGAAAAGTCATTTGCAGTAACACGGGAAAAGCCGGAGGAGCCGCTGGATGATGTCCCGGAGCAGGAGGGCATTGATTGAGCCAGTTCAGTTGATCGAAAACCGCAACGGGGAAAAGCTCTTGAAGATCGAAGGCTCCGGCCCTGTCAGCGGAGAACTGGAATGGAGAAAACGCCCAGAAACGACCCCGCGTGAGAGGCGAAGGCCTGGGTGGAGCACAGAAAGATGGCGCCTTGCGGTCTCGTTCATCAGAACCAGACTTTGGGCATAATAACGCAATGGGACAGTGGGATTTCTGACAGCATCAGAGTGTTCTGGGCCACTGATGGGAAGCAGCCGGTGCACGGGACGCTGAGGTAGTGCAAAGGTACCTCTTGCGGCGCCGCCTGCAGGAGAGGGACCTGAATCAGACTTTCCGGTCGATCCATGGGCCACTCTCTCCATTTCCCCGTGTTTAACTCAGCCTGGGGAGTGTCCACTGTACGCTGTCCACGGTCGGGTCAGTCAGCAGGGGGAACCGCACCAAAGGGCCACTGTAGATCCTTCTGAGAATACTTACCTTACACGACTTGAACAATGAGTTTGCCGGAAGACGCGGTGCTCTGTGGTGTTTGAATGGTAGAGAGGTTCGGTTGTTTTTGAATCATCCTGCGAGGTGGTCTCTGGCTTCTCGAGTGCCATTGCCAATTCGAAGACTGAACGGCTTGACTAACAGGAACCGTCACCGACCAAGGAGAGGCGCCGGACGAGGTCACAAGCGCACCCCCGGTCAGCCATTCCAGCCCAGCGATTCGTCTGCCCCCCGTCTGCCCGCCTCGCCCGCGTCCGTCCTTCCACCCACGCCCACCCCGGTTTGGCTCCCTGGTGACCTGCAGCGCCTGCACTCTGCAGTCAATGCCCCCCCGGGCAGCACTCCCCCCCCCCCCAGACCGCCTCCAGCTCCAAATTCTCGGCATCGTCGCACAGAACCCCAACTCGCATTTCTACCACCTTGTTTTTTCCATCCCGTCACCCGTCCCTGGACATCTGCAGAGAAAATCCATTGTCTTGTCCCCCTCGACACAGACCGGACAGACTCTTCGAATCGACGGCATGACCATCATGGCTCCCCGACTCTGACGAAGGCCCTCTCTTGTTCTTTACCCCTCACGATATTCGAGTTTCCTGCTGCCCCGTTGTTGCGACGAACGCCTCCCTTGCTTCACCTGTCAACTCCAAAACCAACAACGAACGCCCTACGCCATTCCCCAGGAACGAAGGGGCGCGGGGGTCAACCACGAGAATTTCACATCCCCGTTAATTACCGGCAGTGGCCTCTCGGAATCACAAACAAACTCCATAGCAAAAGAGGTGCGTGACCAGTTTTTCATTTCAGACTTTGCAATTGCCCATTCCATACAGCCTGCCTCCCTGTTTGCTATTACCACTTACCTACCGCTTCCGTCCCTCACCAAAAGCTGGGACGAATGAGGGCATTGCTGGTTGCCTGTGCGCCTGCACCCCATCGAACAAGACGGGGGGCACATGACGACGGAAACACAAGTGCATCGCCGAATTCCAATCCCTCACCTCACCTGCTCACCTTTGGCTTCGTGGCTTTTGATAACGAGGAGCGAGGGCAAAAGCCTTGTGGAACCCCCATGATTGCCAAACCCATACCCCCAATACCCACACCCCCGTTTGAGCATCAAAACCCCCCTCTTCGGGTCACGCATCCCACGTTTTGACGGCACACCGGCAGGGGGTCAGGGTAGGAGCTGGCTGGTCGATATTGCAAACCCACTTCCGCTCAATCTGCACAAGGTGCCCAGACCTCGAAGAGCCGGTGACTTATCCGTACACCTTCTCGCTCTTCCAGACCTTCATGTGCACCTTCTCTCTTCACCTCGGGTACACCACGCGGAACCAAGTCTCGCCACCCACCTCTTGACCAAAAGTCAGACTTCCGTTTTCGCTCCTCAAAGCCCACCGTCACGATCTTCACTAGATATTTCCGTTGTCGGGACCCGTCTAATCGTGATTCCTGTAGGCTACCGAGAGAAACGCCGTCTCTTTTCGCCGAACGCGACCTGTACCGACGTCAAGGAACCGCAGAGCCCTCCAACCGGGCCAGCGTCTTTGTTCTCGGAAGCCCTGTCAGCCACCGGGACGATTTCCCGCTCAGCACAGCAGAAAGAAATCGGTGGCATTGTCCCTTCTTCTTTCCAGACATCGCGTCATCCTCCGCCGAAGCGCATACGGATTCAAACGTTTTGAGTGCTCCATGAGAGGCCTGTTGGGTTGCTTGTTGAAGGATAGAAGGTGACTCTGGACGGCGCTCCATTGATCATCAGGGTTCAGGCTTTCAACATGGCCGTGGTTATTTCATCCGAAGAGAATAACTATTTCTCTGCGTCAACGTTGCGCCGCTCTCACTCGCAACCAAAATTCGTCACAAAAACCAATGGGTTCCACACTTCATCCTCTACCTCACGGCTCGCAGATCTCTACCCGGAGTCAACAAGAAGTTATTCGAGCTCCAGCGTGTCTTCCACGCCATCTTCTCCACGGATCGTTCGCGTCGACTCCACAGACGGACTACGATCGACCAAGAGTGGGACAAAATTTTCCTTGGTATCCGATTGTGAGGAGGTCAGAAATGCGGAGTCGGTAACATCAGAAGACGACATCATTTTCCCACAATACGAGGAGAGGGGTGGATATTTCGGCCGCACTGAGGTGTCGGAGCCTGCGCCAAGTCCCCAAGCAGGTTATTCATACTCGTCGTCACCAAACGATGATGGCAACTCAGCTGCCACCTCGCGGCCGGGAACCCCTGACATATCGGAGAGAGCGGAGGACGATATTTCATTAAAAGTACGGCCATCTCGGCATGTGGACTACCTATCGCATAACTGGCGTGAGGAGGATATCTGGTCGTCGTGGAAGCTGATCGTCTCAAGAAGAGGCGATTATACCGACTCTGCGCGGTTAGAAAATGCTTCGTGGCGAACATGGATGAAGGCCAAAAACAAGCTGAGCACAGTCTCGCCTGAGACGCTTAACTGGTGTGTATTGATGGCATGGTTTTTTGATGGCAATTTCTGACACGCAATAGGCTCAAAGACTGCGACGTAACGTGGCTTTATGGCCCATTACAGTCCGGTGCATCCATGTCGAATCCGCGCTTGAAGAACTCGAGTTCGCGGTTGTCAAAATCGACCTCTTCGGAAAAGAAGAAGCCCATTTTGAAGAAGAGGACCATGTCCGAAATCATGCTTCAGAGATCGCTGTCGACGTCGTCACTGGTCAAGCAGGCCGCGGCAGCAGTGCAGGCTCAACAAAAGGGGGGACTGAAGCGAGGTGGTCGACGACCGGGGCTTGAACGAGCCACCACTGACTTTGTCGCTTTCCCATTTTCCTCTCGGGGCGTCAGCAATGACGGCACCAGCCTTTTCCCTTCCGCCAGATCGTCAGGCATTACTTCTCCATTTGGAGAGAAGAAGCATATCCACTTCAACGAGCAGGTGGAGCAGTGTATTGCCGTCGAGATCAAGGGTGAAGATGATGAGGATGATGAACCTGTTCGCTACGACAGCGACTCGGACGACGGTGCCATCATGATGAAATCATCGGCAATCAAGAAGAGGAGGCCGACCATGAGGAGGGCCGCAAGCCACACGGGTAACATGGAGAGTAAAACAATCGCCATGCTGCCGTCCACCACGCTGAAGTATCGGGACGACACGCCAGAACCGACCGAGACAGCCATGAAGCACAGCACGGGGATCTACAAGAACTCGCCAGTGTCTCCGTCATCTTCCCAAGAGACGCTGCGGCCCTCCAAGAAATCTGGAAAACTGTTCTTCGCCAGCGATGACGACGACAGTGATGACGATGACGAGCCTGTCCGGTTCAGCAGCAAGAGCACTGGCACCAGCTCTAGCCTCGCGGCAAGTTTTGGTGAAGGTGGCTCTGGTCTGCGGCGATCAACATCGACATCCAGTCTTTCGGCAGAACCAGTCGGGATGCGACGAACGTCCTCGGGGATGTTTATGCCGTATGAAGAAGGAGATTCGGAATCATCGAGCGGAACCGGCCTCATCGGTCGGGTTATTGATACGGTAAATACAGCCCGGGACATAGCCCACGTTATCTGGAACGTCGGGTGGAGGCAATAATCTATTATACCTTGTGGCGAGCGCGTTTCTTATTAACCAATCCTGTGTTTTCCAGAAGGTGGTTGCGCTTAATACCCATCGATTCCGCCCCAGTCCGAAGAAGTTTTGAACATGTACGATAAAAAAAGACACACATTATTTACGGCGCGCGTTGGGGGGGCGGTGTTCTTTGCCCTGTTTTTTTGGCTTTCGGATGACGATTCACACAAGGCTCGCGTAACGACACACATACGCAAAGCGAACCTTTTACCCCTCATTATCTTGTTCATCATCAATCATCCAGCAAAAACGACAAGGCCATTTTGTATTCGCATGGGGAAGGGTTATTAAAAGATTTTGGCTTCGATTGGGGGTGGGATTAATCACGACAACGAAATACTTGCATTGACTGGGGTGTTTGAGACTATTTTTTGCTTTTTCACGAGGGAGGTTTTCTGGGGGACGATTAGACCTCGAGGCCCGCCTTTGGTATTGGGCTGGCTGGATTAAAGGAAAGATGATTGTGCTAGACGACCTATACTCAGCAATGGGGCTCGACAACATGGGAGCAAGAAGGGTAGAGTAAAATCACTCAAGCTGGCCATGTGAGCGATAAAAATGCTTGTGGGGGGTGTGACTGCGGAAACCATTTGGACTACCGACTGGTGGGAATTTGGAGAGCTACGCACCCCTTCTCGGAGCTACTATATGTTCTAATTTGGGAGGGGGCGGACTTGGGAGTATAGGGAAGACAAAAAGGGATACTGAAAGACACACTGAAAATAAGCTTCAGAGATAGAATTGAGTCTCGTGATTTTTACGATGTTTACGTGTTGCTTTCGCGTGGGGGTTTTGTGTCTCTGTGATTTTTTTTGCGTGGCGTGCGAATGTGTCTTTTGTGTCTTGATTATTGTGCTGCTTGTCTTTGCGATATCGGGTGTTGGTGTTATGAGCGTTTGAGCCCTTGTTGGACTTTACTTTACGTTCTTTGTGTCTTTTGATTATGAAGAGCACTTTGTCTAGGGTTGGGGTTGGTTGTGCACAAAAGCGAAGACAAGGTATGGCTGAGAAAATAAGTGGTTGAACACAAGTCTACCTACAGACGACGGCATTAATGATAATAATAATCAAGATATCTACTCTCATCGGGCTGCCAACATTGAGCGAGCTGCTTTACATGGGACCTGACACATGTCGTCGACCAGGATCAGGACTTCTCGAAAACCTGGGGAAGGCGGAATCTACTTGCCAAGATATTTTGTAAGTGGGGGGGAGGGTCAACCTGAGTGGGAAGCTCAGACCTCCAAGGCTGCGGGCTGAACGCGTTGCATTGGGAGCTGCCTTGAGCTCCGACCTGACAAGGCCAACTTCCAACCATTAACTTCCAAGCCAACCCCACCATTCATTGACGACGACGACGACGACGACGACAAGCAATCGAAAGAACTACGGCCTCGATTGATAGACCCTCCAAAAATACACAGAAAGCCAACATGGACACCCTCGTTGCGCGGTACAGCCGCCCGACCTACGCCCAGAATGAGCTGTTCACAGAGCAGGAGCAGGAGGAGTTCGCCGCCGGGTCTACCCCGAACCTGTCGTTGAAGTTTGCCATGCCCCCCGTAGCTCAGGTATGTCTTCTTCTTTTCTCCCCTCTATTGTCCCCATCCAACAACAACAACATATACTGAATATTCGAAACCGTCCACAGCCCTCAGCCTGGCTCCGCGCAGCAACCGACGACCGGTCCAACCCCCACTGCCCCATCAAGATCGCCCACGGCACCACCACCCTCGCCTTCCGCTTCCAAGGCGGCATCGTCGTCGCGACCGACTCCCGCGCCACAGCCGGCAACTGGATCGCCTCGCAAACCGTCAAGAAGGTCATTGAGATCAACTCGGACCTCCTGGGCACCATGGCCGGCGGCGCCGCAGACTGCCAGTACTGGCTCGCCTGGCTCGGCATGCAGTGCCGCCTCCACGAGCTCCGCCACAAGCGCCGCATCTCGGTCGCGGCCGCCAGCAAGATCCTCGCCAATTTGGTCTACCAGTACAAGGGGAAGGGGCTGTCGATGGGCACCATGTGCGCCGGCGTGACCAAGGAGGAAGGGCCGGCGTTGTACTACATTGACAGCGACGGGACGAGGCTGGCGGGGAATCTGTTTTGCGTCGGGTCCGGTCAGACGTTTGCGTATGGTGTGCTGGATGCCGAGTACAGGTATGACTTGACGGTGGAGGAGGCGCTGGAGCTGGGGAGCAGGAGTATCTTGGCGGCCACGCACAGGGATGCGTACTCGGGCGGGTTCATCAACTTGTATCATGTCAAGGAGAGCGGGTGGGAGAAGCATGGGTTTACGGACACGAACCCGGTGTTTTGGAAGACGAAGCTGGAGAAGGGGGAGTTTAGCAATGTTACGAGTGACTTTTCGGAGGAGGTTTAGATGGGGGTTTGAGAAGAGGGGCGTCGGTAATGGATCACGATGAATCAAGGCACTGAATAAATAAAGAGGAAGTGTGTATGATAACAACCCAGAGCGTTGTCCTTGGTGTGTCATGTGCTTTGGTGTCGATTATGAACTTGTACACAGATCTTACAACTGTCTCTTGACCCACCCATCAACACCCATCACTCCTCTCGTCCCTTCCTCTCCTAGACTCTCATCCAACGACCACGATCTAATCGCCCTGACACCCAGATCAGTCTCGACTCCCTCCGTCTCCCACATTTCCATCCCCGCCCAGGCTATCATCGCCGCGTTGTCCGTACATAAACTGACAGGCGGCGCAGCAAGCTGTATATCCGGCCACCCCCTCCGATCCAATATCGTCCTCAACACATGCCTCAGGAATTTATTAGCCGCCACGCCCCCGGACAGCACCAGCGTGCCAATCTTTTGGTTTCCCTCCAGCAGCTTTTTCAGTCTCGCTAGATCATCCCGTCCGGTCCCGTACTTTTTGTCGGATTCAGAAACAGGCTGGAGTTCCCTTAGAGCAAACACGACGCGGGAGGCGAGGTGCTCAAACGCCAGCCTCATCGTTTCCTGCGCCAGCACCCTCCTTTGCTCGGTATTTAGGTCTGGGACAAGGGGAGAGGAGGATGCAGCGTTGATCCGGTCGGTTTTTGAGTAAGGGTACCACTGCGCTATTTCCTGTACCTGTCCGCCGAAGCCGGAGAAGTTGAAGGACATTTCCTTTGAGGATTGGAGAGGGGGGGTGAGGGTGTAGCCTGGTTTGAATAAAGGGGTGGGAAGGGGGACGGGGAGGGTTTCGTGTTGGCGGGAGGGGGGGGGAGTGTAATTGTAGGTTCTTGTTTGGGTGGTGGTGGTGGTGGGAGGAAAGGCGAATTGTTCGAGGGCGGAGGCGTAGGATATGTCTGGGAGGGAGGAGAGGAGGGTTGGGGGGAGGATGGTGCGGGCGGCTTTGTCGAGCATGTCCCCTAGAGAGATGTTGGATGTGTTTGCGAGGATGGTGTGGGAGGTTAGGGAGGTGGAGAGGAGGAGTTGGGTGTGGCCTCCGGAGGCGAGGAGGGTTAGGAGGGGGAATGAGGGGGATAGGGTGGTTGAGTTGGTGGGTGGTGATGATGGGGGGGAGGGTAAAGGGGGAAAAGGTTGGGAAAGAGCGTGGGCTAGGCGGGGGGTGAGGGCGTGGCCTTGCATGTGGTGGACTCCTAGCAGGGGGACCTGCCAGGCGACGGAGAGGCCTTTTGCTAGGGATAGACCGGTGGAGAGGCAGCCTGGGAAGCCGGGGCCGCGGGTTACGGAGACGAAGTCGGGGAGGCGGCGGGGTGTGGAGGTGCCGATATGGGGGTTGAGGATGGGGAGGGTTTTGGTTGATGGGGAGGTGGTGGGTGGGGGGAGGGATTGGAGGGCTTCGTTGACGAGTTTGGCTAGTTGGATCTCGTGGGTTTTGGAGGCGACGGTGGGATGTATCCCTTTGAACTCGACGTGGTTGGAGGGGATTCTCTTGTTGAAGTGGAGGCGGGCTGCTGGGCCGGACTTTTCGAGGATGGCGACGCAGGTGTCGTCACATGATGTTTCTATGGCGAGAGTGAGGAGGGACTGGTGTTGGGGTTTGGTGCTTGAGTATCGGTGATATTTGGTGAATGATATTGGTGTTCTTGTTCTTAAGGTATATCTTAGTGGCCCACTCGATAGGGCAATGGTGAGTCTCATGGTGATATTGATATCATGTCGTAGTTTCAAATTGTTGGGGTGTTGTGTGTGTGATAATGAGGGAGGAAGAGGCCTTTACTATCTATAGATATCTATTAGCAACTTGCACTAACCATAATACACACAACAGACTCACCATCTGCAGATTCAAAACCAGATGTAAGTGCAGTGCCAATGGGTGAAACCATCAAGGTGCACAAGCTCAATTGGTCAAGTTTTTGGCTGTCTGCCAGTCCTTGCCAGCTGACACCGGGCCGTGCCAACATGAAGCTCACTTACACGGGCACCTGCTGCTCACGACTACGAGATAACAACTGAGTGGTGAAGCTTACCTAATTAAGTTCACTGAGACACAGATCGATAACGGAGACGAATGGTATTTAACACAAAAGAAAAATAGATACAAACACAAAGAAAATGCAATATACCCAACCCCAGAACCCGTCTATATATCCTTTTATTTCACCCAAACCGTATATCCATCTATAAATCAACCCCCATCATAACTCCCCCAACCCTCTAAACTCCAAAATCAAGCCTCAAATCTCCTCCTCCTCCTCCCCTCATCCGGCTTCCTCTGGATCTCCAGTCCCCCATTCGTCTGCCCCGCAGCAGCTTGATCGACCTCCTGATAAATCTTGATATCATTCACCAACCAATACGCCTCCTGAAACCCCTCCGGATTCTGTCCCACCCAGTCCTCACAGCTATCTGCCAGCCCCTTGCAAGTATCATCCTGTCCCCAAACCTGACCCGCCCAGTCGCCGCAAAACGTCGTGTCAAAGACGATATTGTGGTCCTTGAAGTGACTCGGGATCGAACAGTTCCCTGCTCCGTTCCCAACAAACTTTGCCAGCGGTGTCCCAAAGTTGCTTGTATTCGGCACCGACGACGACGAGGCAGAAACGAGTGAGTTAGACGTGTTGGAGTTCCGTGGGAAGAACCACACAGCGATATGGTCGTCTGTCCACTCCAAGGCGTAGATGCCACCCCCAATATCGTTGAATCCAGCACCATAGTTATTGGTAGCTGCTGTGGTCTGTCCACACCCTGTATTCCCCTCGCAATTCCCGTTCGCCAGCTTCGTGCTGCCAAGCGAGCCAGTGTTGGCCATCTCGCACCCCTTGGCCGTATGCAATGTTATCGAATTCGACTTTTGGGTGTTGACGCCTTCGAGGATATCAATCTCTCCAGAATTGGGCCAGTCAGGGCCAAACATCCAGTAGGCTGGCCAGAGGCCACAAGACGAGGACGCTGAGGCGGGCATGTGGGCTATGTCTGCGATGAAGAGGCCCTTGGTGAAGGCCTGGTTGGAGGTGACACGGGTGGATTTCCGGCCTGTTGTGGTGGTGTTGGTGTAGTCAACGCCGAGATAGACGCCGTTTTGGCTGTAGCCGGCCAGGGAGAGGCGGTTTGCGGTGGGGGCATCGACATATTCGACGAAGCCGTGGGTTGGATCGGGTTGGTCGAAGAAGGTGAACTCGGAGAAGAAGTTGGTGGCGTTGTAGACCTGGGTGAGGGTGTAATTGGGGGAAGAGGCTGCTGAGGCTGCCTGAGCCAGGAATGCCAGGACAGCTCCTCCTGAGAGGAGTCTTGATTTGGGTCGCACCATCTCTGTAACGCCGTGAGAACCTTCTTTTCTTCGGTTGTGGTGTGGTGATCTATTGTGATGTGAAGACGCTGGCTAAAGAAGACCTGCTTCTCGATTGTTGTGTGGCGGTAAAGAGCGTCAAGTTCAACTTCTGTGTCGCTGTTGAGAAACAAATACTGAAAATGATCGTGGTCCTTGAAGCGTGGTGGAAGTGAAGAACGAAAAAGGAGACAATGTAGTCTCAATGAACAATAGGTATTGTTGTTCCGGAGGAGTGGCCCCTTTGCGCAGAGCAACCAACAATAGCCTCTTCGCAACAATAGGAGAACCAACAACAACAGGCTAGACAGTCACTTGCAGTATCCAAAAAAGATCACCACAAAGATGATAATGAATGTCCCTCCAAAAAAAGAAAATAAGAGAATGTAGCAGGTATACCTGCAAGTCGAGTAAAGACCGGAAGAATCTAGCGTGTGGTCCCAAAAAAAAGAGAAGTCGCCCCAAAATGCAAGAGATACAGTCTGATCAAATACCCCTTCGACACCAACGCAGACTTCTGCATTGGTATGCAACCATCCCACACTTTCCACTCGGGTCTCTCAAGAAGCCCGCGATCCCACTTCATCCAACGCGGCTCTGACACACTGACACCCAAAATATTGGACATTTCCCCCCCATCTCGGCCACTTGGCAGTCCTGCCTGAACAGGGTATCCATCCCCCGGAGACGCCTAATGAAAGAGTCAACACCTCAATATCAAGACTGTCTCTGCCCAGTCAGTCAGTCCAAGAAATACTTGCCAAGCCGAGTTAAACTGGAAGAGCTGGAAGCTTTTTCGAGAAACTTAGACTCAAGGGGGGGTCCATGCAACCCGAGCTGCCATACACAGTACACCAAAAACGACGCGCGGCTGTCAGAGCTTGCTTAGCTTCCCCCTTCTTCTCAGGTCTGTACCTACCTCACCTCCCAGCCGCTCAGAATACTAGATCCAACCCCAGGCGAAACAAACTTTCCTTCTCCCGCCGACGTCCCTTGAACCCCAAACCCCTTGTCCAAGCGGGTAAACCTCACAAACCCTGCGAGCGAAACGTTGCTTTCCCACCATCAACAAAAAGTCCAGGCTGAGACTTCATCAGCAAAAAAAAGTCTTGGAAAACCGCACCTCCAACAACCACGAACCAGTCATGTGAAAATCCACACCCCAAAACCAAACCCGTTCGCTGTCTTTGCGCCAGTTGAAACCCTCCAAAGCCAATCGAGTGGTCAAGAATTCAGCTCCCCAAGCGCCAACCAATCAGCATCAGTGTGAGAGTGTGCCCCAAACGACTTACACTTACTGTCTGGTCCGTGCGCCTTCCCCATCTGGTCACCCCCCTGCCATCATTTGCCCTCCCCGTTGTGCCTCCCCCATCTTCAGCCTCATCACATCCTGGTTCCAAACAAACACACCACGTATATGCTTCCATTCCTCTCCTCTGTCTCCGTTACATCCCCTCTTTTTGTCCATATCCCCGAGTCAAAATTTATTGGGGTTGCATGTTACGTTCACTTCCCGTTCTATCTCCTTGGCCGGTATTCGAACAAAATGCTCCATCACCTAGTTCAAAACAATATATATTGTCTTCTTCTTCTTGCTTGGTAGTAACACACTCGGCCGAGAAGACCTCAAAGCAACCGTTCCACAAATCCACCTAGGTACAGTATCATCCCCAATAAACAAAAAAATACCGCCGAGAAGCCTCGGTATGTTCTTCATCACCTCCGTTATTGAGACACACACGCACACACACACACACACACTCTTCCCGCCCGTACCACAACATTCAAAAAAAAATCTTTGACAGCTGCGTGATCTGGTGTTCTACACTCCCCAAATTTCTGTTCAACCTTTCCCCCCCCCAGCGAGGTGAGATCCAGCAGCCCGCACCTCGATGACCAGCTTCCACCGTGGTACTCATCCCATGTCTCTCTGCCCGACCAGATTGATACCCTCCACCTACCTAACCCCCCTATACCCCCATACTTGACATCCCAACAGCCAAAAACGCAAAACATGTCAAGAGGTAGCACCTAACCATCCATCTGATGTGTTGTTGTTGATGCGGTAAGTAGCCAAAGAAACACCATGAATGCTCGATCTGAAAAGTCCCCTATATATATGTGTTATGTGCAATGTAACGCATGTACAATCCGATCCAAAAAACCCCAGTACTCCAAAGCCCACCCCAACCCCCATCGATCGTCCACCCTTTTAACCATCACCACACCACCCAAAGAATCAAGAACCTCCCCCCATCACGAGCAAAGCACTATACATACAGACTCGCACAAACAAGGCAAAACCGCTGATGCCAGCTACAGCCGCTCGAATATAAACACCTCCCCTCCAAAAAGGGGAGAAAGAATAATGATACTGCAGCAAATCCCCGTGGCCCCTTTCAACTGTTGCCAATGGCTATGCAAACAACGAGAATGGTGTGTGAATATACTTATAAAAAGAAAACTGCAAAGAGGCACCAACCCAAAAAGTCCTCTTTGCTTCTATTTTTTGTGTGTCAAAAAGATTATGTAAATGTTCTTAGCGCGTTGGTGTTTTCAACAACAGCCGAACCGTAGTATAGAAACGGAAGCTCATTGGATCCTGGATATCGTGATCGTGTCTTTCGTGTGAAAAAAAGGCTTCACCCAAAACAAAGCCTTGATCATTTCAGAGTTTGACCTTTTGGCCCGTGAGCTTGAACCAAATCACGGCCACAAACTCCTCCTTGAAGAGCTCCCATGGATTCCGGTTGAGCCAATAGCTGAGCTCCCGGAAATTGTACATCTCCCCCCAGCAATCGCGACCCCATTCGCAGCCGGCCATGTTGACCAAAAAGTCCCGGTCCTTTTGGTCGTAGTGGATGCGAGTGTCGTTGCCGTTCTCGTTGCATGCCCCGGTGGGAAAACTGTTGATCATGCGCTGTGGGAGGAAGCCGGTGTGCTTCCGGATCCAGGGCTGCGTAGTATACAGCTGCTCCAGCGCATCCTGCTCCTTGTGTTCCCATTCCATGTGCTTCTGCTCGTATGCTACGGGATCCCACCAGATGTCCAGCAGCCGGTCGGTCCAGGGGCTCCGGCGGACAAAGAAGGAGCCAAGGTTGAAACCAGAGCAGTCCTGAGGCAACACCAGATTGACCGAATTAACGTTTCCATCGCCCACAGGGCTCCGCGAGTCGGGATCCAGGTGTTCTTCAGTCATCGGATGCGTGATGTTGAGAGGGTTGTATTCGTTGATATCGCGGTAGACATGCTTGTGGAGGTTGTTGAAAATGTGATCCTGGAGCGAATAGCTTGGTTCCATGATAAATGTGTTCAAGTCCAGCCACCATACCCTAGACAAAAAGGTGTCAGTCAAAATCAACTATGTTGAGATGGGAATAGCGATCAAGCATACCATTCCGCCTTGGGGTACTTTCTGAGCGCTGTACGGATGAAATCCACCTTCTCCCAGCTCTCTCGCCACTCGTGGGCATACCGTTTCTTGGTGCTCATGTCGACAATCTCAAGATCGTACCCCCATCTGGCCACGTATTTCTTCTTGTTCCTAACCGAGTCTCGCTCGATCGCCCATTCTCGCGCCCCCTTCCATTCCATCACACCACCTCCAATGTTGGCAGCCAGGATAATCACAAACTTTTGACCGCCGCCAAGCCATGACGTTCTTCTCCAATGGTATACCAATGCTATTCATATGGTTAGCTCGCCATTGGAACTCCTTTCCCTCTGTACATGACAACTTACGAGTATTGTAAAATATGATGATGCAGAATAAAAGCATAAACAAAAGCAGTAATCGTATCTTCATCTTCCGGCCCATGCGTCCCATGAGACCCCGTATTCTTCCCAGCAACGGTACATTTTGGGCCGACCATCTGCCGCGGCCAAGCTTCTCCTTCTCAGCATATGGTGAGCTGTTGGAGGTGTTGAACCGGGGCAAGCTGCTCGATATCTTGCGCATGTGTTTTGAGAGAAAGCCCGAGCCTTGCGTCTGAAAGGAAGGGTACCCGGACCCGCCAGCCTTTTTTAACCTTGAGGATTCCCACATGACAGGCGTCGCGCTGCTCGTCCCCCCGGTGTATCCTCTAGTTGGGCTCGATCGGCCGCTGTTGATGTTGAGACCTGGGCTGGCCCAGCCGCCGCCAGGTACGGGAGATGGACTGCGGGACAAGGACATTGGGAAACTTGGTGTGCCTGAACAAAATTAGGGAAGTAGGGATTAGCTTGATGCTATAAAGTAGACACACATTGCATGGAAATTGCAGAGAATACACGAGCACCAGAGTTGTGCGCAAACGCAGCCGTGTTTGCCATCTGTGGCTGCTGGATTCCGATGGCGGGACACAAGCGTCACCCGGCAATATTAAACACGTACCTGGAATCGGCGAGAGAGGTCCTTGGGGCTGATGTTGAGGCTGAACGCCCAAGTAGGCCGAAGGGGAACGTCGGTTATCCAATCGCAAAGGATTGGGTGAAGCGGCCGATGAGCGTCTGCGGTGATGGGACCGTACCGGTCGGTCGCTAAACGACGACGACGACGCTCCGCCGTTCTGCTGGGACGCCAGTTTGTGGGTTTTTTGCTTCCAACGTCACACGGAAACGGGGCGCCCTCTCTCGATTCGGGCGGGTGGTTGAATGGCTGCTGAAACTCGCAGTTGCAGCCGAATAAACGAACGAGGCGTCTGCTGTACCGCCTACCGAAACGACAGATTCAGTGATGCGGTGGTGCTGTAAGACTGTCGTAGCTCTACCGAGTACGGCTCTGTGCGCGCGTCGATGCACGCGGGGCGGCGCTGCGGGGTGTGGGCTACGGTGCAAATGAAGGAGCGGAATTCATAGGTATGCTTGAGGGGCTGTGGATGTCGAGTTTGTTCGAAATTATCAAACAATTGTTGTTGAGGATTTGGCCAGAGTGGACAAATGTGAAGCCAAGACTTTTTCGGCAGCGGTCAGTCAGCTTTTCCTTTCCCCCCCTTGTTGTTCAGCAGGGTCCTCGCTCTTGGCCAGGGCCCCTGTTGCTACTTTCTTCAACTTCCCTGGGCTGAGAAAAAGTCCGATGCCTGCCCTTCACCTAGCGAGTTTGGATGAATCTCTGGTGCATATCTGCAGCCAGCAGCTGCTCTCCGTACGAGCTACAGCTGATATATCCTCTTGTCTTCCAATGTCTTGTCTTTGAGCTGCAGTGTGGAGAGACATGTCCAAGTTCTCGACGTTCGACAGAGGCGAGAAACGTGGGACGAATCATTGCCGAAGATCAACCCTTCTGCAACACGCTAACTGCCGGGTAGCGTTCGCCTTATCTCTTGGAACCCTTCAATTTCAGGGGGGGGAAAGCGTGTCCTCCAACGTTCACAAACGCCATCGCTAATTTCCATCTCGAAATCACGACAATCCTCTGAGCCGTTGTAAGTGACGCGATTCCGGGGCACCTCCACGCGCTTTTCTCCCTCGATTCAACTGCATTGGACGCCGGGTCGGATCAGCGGCTGTGTGTGGATCTCGAGATAGGCACGGGAACCGTGGATAGGCAAAGTGTTCGTTTCGACGCCCTGCAGATCTCCGGGTGATCAGGGACACAGCATCAGCCGCTCTTGTGACATGCATCGTGTGCCTTCTCTTCACACCGCAGTTGGTGGTTAGGTAGATACGTTGTTCCTTCGGATCCCCCTATTTCACCACACACTGTCCTAGATGAAGAGGTATTTGGAGGCGCCAAGGATGGGTAATCTTACCCACCAACAAAGTCTCAGCGCCCTAATGGCAAATGGTTCCCGAAGTGGCGTCAACATATCATTATGCAGAGCATGTCGTGCCGTCAATTCGCTTTGCTGAACCCCGCGGTAGCAGCTTTTGCGGGGGTGGATGCTTCCTGCATTTGATATTCAAGAGCCAGATACCGGGAAAGCAGAAATGAAACCTAGGCAAGCTAACCGGGAACTTGTGTTCTCTTGGCTTGAGCGATAGAACGTTTGCCAGTTTCTAGAAGCGGCTTGCTGCTTGGTGCGTTTCGGAGACGGCATGACGAAGATTGACGGGATGGAACAATGCAGGCAACAGATGCTTTCTATACTTTTCAATGCGAAGGCGCAGTTGTTACTTGGCACAAGAGACACAAGATCACATCCGAGGCTGTCTGAGTTGGTTCTCAAAGTAGGTATGTAAAAAGCATCAAACAATAACCAACGAGCCTCCGGTGATGCTACACGGTGTTGGAGATTGCCGGTAGGTCCGACATCAATTGTCTTGCACTTTCATGTATTTAAACGTCTATAGGATGTGTAAAACTCTCCCCGGTCTTGGTCCGATGTACACCTACCTTAGATATCCCAGGTGCTTCCGAATACTTTAGGCAGGCAAGACAGGTCATGAAGCTGAATCCACTTCCCTACCTAGATGCAATAGCCATCACGATGAGGCAGTCGCTGAGTTTGCCTAGTTGTCGATCGTCGTTATTCACATCGTTCCTTAGGCCTATCTCGAGCGGCGATGCTAGGACGAAACCAATAGCTCTGAGCTCGGCTTCGGATCCGTCACTAATTCGGGTTTCGCTCGGGAATACAGTCTCCTACTGATCTGCACGATAACAGATGCGGATGGTGCTGGTGATCGAACTCTTCGGGTGATTGGAGTTATCAAACACTCGTGACTGATCTCAGTAAGTCATGCATAAAGTAGAGAACATAAGGTAAGGTAATCATGCTTGATGTTGTGGTAACCCAAACCTGTGAAAATCCCCTCACGCACATGCTGCCATGGCCGTTTCCATAGGTCCGGCTTTTCCCATCGTCAAGAATGGTAGCCTATGAGCTATCAGAAACGGTGCATCTAGACGACGACGCAAGCCGAAAATCATGGCAACTTGGTTTTCATCGGTTTGCTAGCTTACTGGTTCGGCTGTCTCCCATAGGCTTGCTGCGAGGGAGATAAATGGGAGGTTGTGTGCTGCCTGGCCTCTTCGATCCTTCGCCATCAACATCCAACAGTGAAACTCAAGTTTCTTTGACATCTTCTTTTTCAACATCAGAACCCAACTTTCCGTCAAAGCGGAGCCACAATGCCCTTCGACAACGCTCCCGAGCAACAGCAGCCCATGGAGGCTATCCCTCTAGACGGTCTGGTGACAGAACAGCCTGTAAGTTTGCAAAGATGGATTCCTGGGGTTCTGTTCGTATCTAATCACGCCCCATGACAGAGCGCTGAGCCTCAACCTGAGGTGGGCATGCGTGGTGGATTCGTGGAGGAGTGCGATTGTTGCTGCTGCGGAGAGGAATGTGTCTGCTGTTAAACCCAGGCGAGGGTTCCAACAGTTGGGGATCACTGCCAATATGTAGACATCAATATACAACTGTGAAGTCAAATCTCACGAGACCCGGGCATGTTGTAGTTGATGCTGACCCGACCTGCAAGGTACTCGAGTGTCAGGGTGACGTCTTTCCTGCATCCTGGACCGCTTGGCGATAAAGCTTGGCGAGATCTCGCTCTTGGCAGCCTTGGCAGCGCTTGCGTGGATCTAGAACGGCATCCCCTTAATGCATGCTTGTGGTGGTGAGGGAAGGTTTAGAAAGCTCCATTGAAGACTACGGTATACCCTCTATGGCTTGCTCAGTAAACGAGTCCCCAGGATCCGAGGACTCGAACATGAAGACGAGATGGCCGAGTCGAGTCTTGTCGATGTGGGGTTTGGGCGGGACGCACGGGTCACAACCGTCTCTGCCCACACCCCTCCAGACAGAAATCCACTGGGAATCATCCACCGTCTTTCTTGCTTCAGTTTCATCAAATGCCATGACGCGACAGTTATCTCGTTTGTACCCTCCTCGCTCGCTGTGTGGGACTTCAATCTCCATGTTTTGCTGCGAAGCGACAAGCGGAGCACCATTGGATGGGCGGATCAGAGCGAGCCGCGACAAGGAGCCAATCAGCATCAGCCCCAAGACAATGGGCGCTTCGCCGTAGCCAATCCATCAGCGCGAAGCAACCTCGCGGCGCTTATTCCATACAATTCTCGTGCGCCATCAGATGGGGCATTTCGTGCTGTCCACAGAGATCGCTCTGCTTGACGACGAGCTCGTCCTTGCGGACATGGGCAGATGCAGTCCAGGCAGAGGCGAGCCATTCAGACAGCCCCGATCATGAATCTGGCCAAGATGAGCCACGAACTATGGAGCCATGAATCAGATGCCCAGTTCCGTGGTGAAATGGCTGGTGACTGACTGTTTGGTTTTTTTCTCTCGCAGACCATTCACTTGCTTCTCTTTTCCTCCTGTTCGTGGTTTTCGTGGTCCTATCTTCCTACTGTCTCTGTTGTTCGGAATCTATTGTTCCCGGTGGACTTCCATTGTTTGGCTTTCTTTGACCCAACCACCTGCACACTGAATAATGCCTATTGTTCCTCGAGGTGCTCCTTTCTTTTCTATTGTCTAGTGACTGGAGGAATCTAATCAGGGGACTCGATTCACACACGTTGTCAGTTATCTGCGGCCATATCGACAGTTTTCCACAAAGGTGTTGCTATCAAATGGCCTGGTTCCATTTCGACTCTCAACAAACTTCTACTTTTTAATCAACTTCTGACAAGAAACCGACAACACACACCATCAATACATAATCAAACACGACTATAATGGCTACACCCAACATGAACAATCCGTGGAACTCTCACCACCACCCCAGCAGCAACCTCACTGGCAGGACCAAAGAGGACTGGGAGGAATGGGAGGACGATGAGGTGTTGACGCCCATGACGGCTGCTCCCATGGAAGGCCCCTTGGTTGACATCCAGACGGAACCAATGCCACATGGACAGCCAGCTCAAGCAACAGCAGTCTCACTAACACCACGCATGTCGGTACACAAGGTCAAAAGACTCAAGTCTCGACACAGACAAAAGGCCCAGAATGCAAAGGCAGGGATCAAACTCGTCACCGACATGTCCAAGTTCCGCCAGCAGAAGCAGCAACAACACATCGCCAACCAGATGAGACTCAACTCAGCAAATCGCGAGAGCCGAACGGGAAAGTTTGTTGATGCCGCGGCTCTGCTCGCTTTGGAGGGGCAACAGAACGGAGAATCCAGCAGCACATTTGGCTGGTTGAAACGGAAGCCAACAAAAGGCAAGAGAGTTGACCGTCTGGTTGCAGAGGCATCACCACAAGTCGATCTCTCGCCCAGCGCTGGGCCCATCATGATAGGGTTTGAGATGCCCACAGACTCAGACGTGGTCATCAGTCCTCAAACAGCCGTGGTTGAAACTCCGGTGGACTTACCACCATATTTTCGGCACCAGCCAACAACAACACCACCCTCGAAGCAGCCGGTATCTGCATGGTCACCGGATACTGAGGACGACTTTTCACCGAGAGGTCTCGACGGCATGATTCTTCCCCAGACAGCTTACGTCCCAGCTGTTCCATCGATCCCTCAAGGGTACAAAGCCTATGAGGCTTCGCCTTTCAGCGCTGGCGGCTTCGGGGTGAACAATGGCGCCAGAAACCGGCGAGATACGACGACAACTGCGATTTATGTCAGCGACGACGACAGCGATATGGACACGCCAGTGACTCTGTTCGAGGAGGATGGCAGTCCAGTAGCCAACAGAAAATCATACAGCGCTACTAGCAGGAAGAGATCCAACACTGGTGGGAGCGCGCGATCCCAAGGATGGTGGGATCAGGTCACCTCGCCATTCGTGCCAACTCCAGCAACCCCCAGACTTCCGGCTGTGGGAGAGGCTGCCGAGCCAAAAGGAGAGACAGAGTGGTGGGAGACAAAAAACACGAAGATGGGGCTTTCTCCAGTTCTCACTAGGTCGAAATCCAGTCAGCCGGCAAGCGCAAACATTGAGACCAAGCCACGGCAACCCCCGCCACGTATTATCATCCAAGACTTCTCTCCTGTTGAATCACCATTACCAGCACCAACTCCGCCAGTACCAGCATGGGCGCCGGTTTCAGCTCCGACTCCAACTTCAGCTCCGGCACTAGCTGCGGCAGCTCCGGCACCAGCTCCCATTATGGTGCCGACAGCAGCGTCCACACCAGTACCCGAACCAGCACCAATAACAGCCCGGACAACAGTGCCTCAAGAGGAGACGCCGACAGAAAAGGCGCGTATTCTGGTCGAGGAGTCGCGGACACCGGAGTTGCCACCCCCATACTCGCCTCCACATAGGCAAAACAATGTTCGATATCAAGCTGTTGTTCCTCCAGGGCATGCCTCAGCCACCATGTTCCCTCCTTCGCCGGGTCCTGTCCCTGTTGGCCTATCACAAACGATGACATCTCAGGGCGCCATCGGCCTCCAAAATGTTCCCCTGACACCACCTCCAACACAGATGAGGTTGCCAGACCGGCCGATGGGCTCCTTTCTCCCAGCAAACTATCTCCCCAACTTGGCGGCAGAACGAAAGCGAAGGAGACACGAAAAGGAAGACTATGTAGCGAGGAAAGTAGGGCGTGGCTGCATGCCTTGCTGCGGTGCTCTTGGAAAGCCGGGGCCTGAGGGACGCAAGCGGAGGCGAGTGTGCTTTGGCATCCTAGCCGCAGTCATCGCCATGACCATCTTGGGAGTTGTCCTCGGAGTCGTACTATCACGGCGCACCGTGGCCGAAGAGATCATCCTATCCCGGTTCCTCAACCTCACCGACTTCCCACCAATGCCAACTGGAATCTCGACCGTCATTGGCACCCAGTCTGACGCAAGCACAGTCTGCATCCAACCAGCCACCCTCTGGAGCTGCTCCCTCCCCGAAGAAGAAGCCGATTCCGTCGCCCCCTTCAACGCCGACCAGCCAAGCTTCATCTTCCAAATCCAATTCGACAACAACACCCGACAGCTCTGGAACGTCACCGGCCAAGAACCGCCCCGTCCCACCCCCATCGACTTCGGCACCGGCCGGCCCCTAGACGAACTCAACCGCACCCTCAACCCAACAAACCTCACCACCCGCCCCGTCTCCATCCGAAGCAACGGAATCAGCCTCTCCACCCTCCTCCGCCGTCTCCTCCTCACCCCCCGCCAAACCCAATCCCCCCCTTCCAGCCTCAACCCCTCCCCCTCCCCCGCCCCCCCTTCCTTCCAGGATATGTTCTTCCTAGGCAACACCACCGACGGTGTAACCTCCCCGAACAAAGCAGGCGAACCAACCCCCTTCTACATCACCATCCTCCCCTCCCTAAACTCCACCACCGCCGGCCCCAACCTCCTCACCCGCCGCCAAGCCCAAAACCCCATCTCCCCACCCCTCAACATCTCCTCCCTCCTCCCCCCTCCCCTCCTCGCACCCGACGGCACCCCCGCCCCCGCAACTCACCTCCCCTTTCCCCATCAGCAACCCCTCCGCCTCTACGACCGCGACCTCCCCTCGGAGCGCTACTCCTTCTACTCCTACTACAACAAAACAATCTACCTCTCCTCCGTCTCCCCCAACAACCCCCCTCCATCATCCGACCGCAACGGCGGTTCCCCCCTCACCGAAGCAAACTTTGTCGTCACGTGGTTATCAGTAAGATACAAGGTCGAAATCTGGACAAGAAAGGAAAACAGCACCAAGCTCGTCGGAAAAGGTTTTGGCGGGAGGGAGTCGAACAGGAACGAAACCCAACCCGGCACGTTCCCTTACCCGATCACGGTCACGCTGGATACCCACGGCGGGATCCCGGGGAGTAAATTTGTCTTTGGGAGGGGGGTGGACAGGAAGAACCAAAAGATCGTTTTGGATGACGCGAAGCTGTTTCTCAATCAGATGAACAATACCGGGGACTTGGTCAACCCGGGTGGGTTCTTCAACCCGAGTTTTGGGGGGATGGATGGCGGGACGGGCGGGTGCAAGTGCGAGTATACCAACTTTGTGGGCTTGAATGGGTTGAGGTCGACGGGCTGATGGTAAACAAAAAGCAATGGGGGGGATGAAGGAGAAGAAGTAAGGGTTGGGATATCCATGAAGTACACGGTGCCTGCACTGGAAAAACGGCACAGATAAATTGTAGAGTATCAAAAACATCTGAATAATAATTTGCATACATTTGAATGAGACATGTTTGTCGAGAGAGAACTATCTTGCCACGACATGATGATGTTATGCGGGCAAATTACCTAGCTATGCTGGTGTGTAATATACATGTGCTTAATCTCTCAGAATATCACTCTCCACCACATCCAACCCCGTCCATTATCTCTATTCCCATACCGCAAGCGCCTTGTACATGCAGCAAATATTTAGCGATCCATCTCATGTCCATCCATCATGCAAATCTTGCCTTCGTAACAACCACCAGACCCCCGGTCCAACTCGAGACACATTCACTCCTTCAAATACAAGGCGGCATAGTGATCAAACGCCTCGGCAAATCTCTTCCATGTCATATGGACGGAAATGGTCACAAAGATCCTCTGCGGGCCGCCAACTTGCGTCGTCGGCCGGCCACGTGTGCCCAACTTCACATACTCCGGTAGGGAGAGTACAAGGGACTCCTGAAGATGCTTTGCCAAGTCGGGATTCTTGATCTGGTTGATGAATCTCCAGATACCTCTCACCTGATTCAGGGGCGGGTTGGCATCGTACCGATTTCGGAATTTGAGGTAGAGGTCTTTCGTGTCCTGGGAATCGGTAAGAGCAGTATTTACCTTAACCTTGGTCGTTGGTTTTGCCGGTTGACGTGGCTTGGAAACGACCCGCTTGGGGTCGGGTTGCGTCTGAGGAGGCTCTGCGGCTTTCCTCTTGGGTTGTATCCGCGTAGCGGCCATGCTGGGTTGGTTCTGTCTGCTCGTATTCTTCTGTTGCTTCGGTTTGGCAGGTGCCTCAACTTGTCCCTCATTGGCGGGCGCTGTGTTGCCAGCATCAGCTGCGTTTGTGTGCCTGGTTGCATGCCCAGGGGGTGGATGGGTTATGGTAGCTTTTCGATATAAGTCAACGCCTGAAAAACTTTGGATGTTGAGAAGTTTCCTACTCTGGTGTTGCTGCACTTGTGTGACTTCCTCAGGACTTGCTGTCATGGTGGCTCGGATGAGCTCATCACGTCGAGAGAGAAGCTGCTCCACAAACAACATTGCCTCGCCAGATAGTTGCCGAGAAGGCTGGGCAAGAGCAGAGACCCGATGTCCCAACGCCGTGAGTTTAGTGTCAGTGTTGTGTTCCGAGGCCTGGAGTTTGGCGTCGGTGTCGTGTTCCAAGGCCGTGAGCTTGGAGTTAGTGTCAATGTTCTGACGCTCTAAGGTGACGAGCTTGTTGTCCGTGCTGGCCTTCTCGGACCTCATCTCTCGCAGCTCTCCTTGCAAGTACTCGACAAGCTCGAGGGCAGACAAATACTTCTCTTGAACGGCATTGATGTCGTTTGATGTGAGAGACCGTAGATCCTCGGTTTTTTTCTCGTGAGCCGTAAGCTTCTGTGAGAGCTGAGACATGCTCTCCATCATCTCCCGCCGCATAGATTGCAGGTGACCCTGAAGGTTCGTTCCCGTGACCAGAGAGACGGGTGGGCTGGAGTTGAAGCTAGACTGCGCAACGGCAGCGGACAGTCGCTCATGCTGCAAGGCCGCATGCTCGATGTGTTCGTCGAGAGCTTTTCTGAGTATGTCGACCTCCCTGGCACAATACTGGGCAGCGAGAAAGCTGGCCCACTCAGAGGATAGAGACGGGTGAAGTTGATCTGTGGCTGTATCCTGGGAGGCACTCTGAGATAGATACTCATCTGGACCTTGGGCGCCGTTTCCGGGAGACTCCATGATGACTACGGCGAAGACTCACCAAGTTATTGACGAGAACGCGCCGGGTGGGTGCTTGGGTGACTGGAGAGGTTGAATTTTGCACCGCACAAAGTTTTCAGAAATCCACGGTGTCATATGGCATGATATCCAGGTTGACTGGAAGGCGCAAACCACCTCGGTGCGTCGGGCGGGGGTTCCGCCACTCGTGCTTTGGAAAGAGCGACCAATGTTCAATTCCACCCATTCATCTATAGCAGCACATTCTTGTAGTGCTGTAGTTGCATTTTCAGTGTGAATACCCTCAAAAAGCTATTCCTGGAACAACAAAGAACCACCACTTCATTCCAACATGGTCCCACAGACCAGAAGCTCTTGTCTACCCAGTCAACTGTAATTTATACGTGGTTTATGATAAGGTAGCTAAGTAAGACGGCCCGTCGTTGTCAGTCGCAGTGGGACAGGCGGTGGTGTTGAGGATGCACTTCCGACTTACTCTAGTGTGCCCAGATAGAGTATCAAGGTGCGCGCGGATCAAGTGCCTCTAGAAAAGCGACGATATCATCAACCTCTTCCGGCACCTTGATCCAGTGGCCCTCCAACTCGGCACCGGAATACTCCTTCCACTCAACCTGGAACCCTACTTTGGAGAGCACATCTCTCGCTTCCCGTCCGAGTTGAACATCAACCATGGCATCATCAGTACCGTGTCCTAGAAAGATTGGCGTTGACAGTAGAGAGGGCGCTGACACCGTGGTCCAAGCCGATGTCATGCTCTTGACAAAGGCATCTGAGTCAGACCCGTCATCCCGAGAAGCGCTTCCTCTGTCACCGAGCACTCTTTCGATGTTCTTGGCGAATGGAAGCCATGTGTTCGTCCCTACCAGCGCCCCCAGTCTTGTGTCGAGCCTTGTCTGGCACAGCAATGTCCACATGGCGATGGCGCCCCCTTGACTGATTCCAGCCAGCACAAGCTTGTCTGAACGGCCTCCCAACAGGTCAAGCTCTTTGTTAATGACTGACTGTATGTAGGATGTTGATTGTCGGATACCATCTATCTGTAAATCTTGCCTCAATGTTGTATCTGTCAAGGAGTGGGCTTCGAACCAAGCTGGAAGTTCCTCCTCGAAAGCGGTGCTCCAGAGATGCTGCGAAGACAGAAATACCCATCGCCATCCAGGAAGCCTCTGCATGAGATCTTTTTGACCAGGAAGAGTCGTCTCGGAGAGCTCCTCTGCGAACTCTGGACCATCGCTCCCCCGTCCATGCAGCATGATGGCCGTGTGGGTGTGGTGCTCCGCTTTAGGTTGGATGACATGCACGAGCCCAAATGCAGTCCTAGTGGTAGCCATCGTATTAGGTAGTCGGTGACGAACCAGGAATCGCTGATCTCCCTGCTGATTCGTGTTGAGGGCCGCTGGAAAGAATCTTGACGACAAGTTTTTCTGGTTTGGTTTGAACACCCCAGTCACCACCACATAGCTCTCACAAAGTTTAAGGCACCTAGGTACCTATCCAAGAGCAAAAAAAGAAACTCAGCGGAAGCCACACCTTGGTTTGCTCTGTTGTCACTGCACAATCAAGCCAATCCTCCCCACCCCGCCAAAGCATCGAGCTGATCGGGCATTCTGATTGGACAAATATGTGGAAACCTCCCCCCTTATCCGACAATGACGATGGACATGGACCCGGCACTAAGGTAGGGACACGGGGGTGTGCTGCCTGATTTCCCAGGCAGCACGGGAGCGGGACACTGTATTTAAGCCCCTCCTGTCCTCCCCGAGCATCTTAGACTTTTCCTCTCCACTTCCCATCCTGAAAGCAACAACCACCAACTGTTGCTTCCTTGACAACATGCTCTTCGAGGGTTCCACATTACCAAATACCATCCCATGATCTTGCTATCAACTTGGTAAGTTTCTATGGTTGACTTTCCACCGTCGCTTTGTACTGTATTAACAACTTGTTTCGTTGTAGATCATGGCTCCTCTTCTATTCAGTTGAAGCGATTCTTCGCCCGGTCACCATGACCATCGAGACCACCAACTGGGTTCGCACACTCCACTATCCCAACATGTCGGCTGAGCGATACGGATGTCGGGCGTTCAATACACCATCACCATAGGTTGTCGCTTTGTTACATGGACTGCCCCGCCATAAGTCATCACCCGCCATGAGCGCCTCGGCAAACACACCGGCTTGCGAGACACCCCATCATCGCCCATCGGTCGCGCAATGGCCACCCCCCTTCACCTTACGTCGAGTCGCTCTCAAGACTATCCCTCATGTGTCCTGGGCAGGACTTTAAAAGGCCCCGATTGCGATTCCGCATGGTTTTTGCGGCGAACGACACGCTTGCATTAGTTTGTCCTGGGCATGACGCTAAACTGCCCCGTCGACTCCAGGAATTTGTGTACCCTGGAGTTTGATCCTGTGTGTCCTGGACATGACTGAAACTGTTCTTGGGAAATGACCTCCCTTCGAAGCTTTGTGGCGTCAGCTCGCCTGACGATTGACCATGGCTCTGCCCTGCGGCTACTATGCTGTGTTCTTCTTTCCCGGAGGGAGATCCAGCATGGTTTGGAGCGCTGTCCTGGGCACGACAGTATAAAAAAAGGCCCGTTGGTGTGTGCCTACCAGAGATTGCTCTGTAGGATTGGTTATCTACCACCGACCTGAAGCTTTGCGAGGCTTTCTGTATGATATAAGTCCTTGCCCCAATTCTTGTTTTGTGAGGCTTTCTACCTATATGATATAAGTCCTCGCCCCAATTTTTGTTTTGCGAGGCATTCAAACACGATATAAGGCCTCGCATAAAGCAAGGATCTTGACGTCGTGATTCAATCGCGGGCGTCAAGTCCTTGTTCATGTGTTAACAGAGTTCACGCATTGGTTTTGGAGACGGTTATCGGGAAGAGTACTTTGCAACGCCGGCGCGTGTTTGGACATGCGTCGTCGGGAGTCACTAGGTCGAAACCCGCCGGCACTTCGCTCGGCGGACAAGATCTACTTTCTCCAGCACCATACCTTGAGTGGAATCTTTTCTGAAGGAGACAAGCGCGATAGTAAGGGCAATATGCCGGTGTCTTCTCCCGTCTACAAGCCAAGTTCATGGCGGGGGAACAACTCGTGCAGAAGCTACTTTGCTCCGGAGCCAGCATCTCGGACTCGGCCGAGGAAGATTCTCTTGGATATGTTCGCCTCTGCTCTGGGGCGACTATCCACACTCAACGTTAGTGGACAGGCCGAATGGCGGTTTGGGCTGGGCTGGTCGCGTCTCTCAGCGGTCAACGCGCTACTTGTCGTTGTTGTCCGCAGGCCCAATGCTCTTCCTGTTGGTCATACCTCTTCATTTCCATATGCATACTGGCAAACGGGGGTTTCGGGTTGTGGATTTGTGTTCGGGTCTGACAGAACATCTTCAAATACAAGCTCGCCATTTCTCCCATTTTGTGTCCTTTTGCTTTTTGCCTTGACTTGTGCCTGATTCTGTCTGATTTTGTGATCGATATTCGCTTTTAAGCATGTGGGAAGCGACTGACGATATGGACACTGGTTCGGCAAAGTAGTGATAACTTGATCAATTGATACGTCATCAATTTTATTTCCGTGTCCGCTAGCTTTGATCAATACACTGTTGATTGAAGCAGGGTCCTTACTCGAGATTTACCCATCCATCCGAACAATGCCATCTTCGTCTAGTGTCACTGTCTTCCAGACTCTCTATGTCGGGTCCCTCGATATCGAGAAGCAGTTCCTAGGGGATGTCGTGACAAAACTCAAGTCCCAATCTGGGTTCCAGCAAGGTTTCTTGGGGAGCAAACTCGAAGATCCCGAGACCTGGGTGTTGGCTTCTGGTATTTTCTCCTCATCTACTCTCTAACTTTGTAGAAGCTGACATAGATACAGAGTGGTCATCAGCCTCCACGGCGAGGGAATATATCGCCAGTGTTCAAGATCTTGAGGCTAAAGAAATATCCGCCTTCTCCCTTGACACTGGCGTGTTGAAGGCGCCCTGCACAGAGGTTTTCACGGCTTTTGGCACGGAGGAGGGGTTTGAGGAACAGGTTGGACGGTTTGTCACCGCTGTGGATGAAAACAAGCCGGAGGGGTACAAGGGCGCGGATTATGGAGGGGAGGTGAAGGTTGTGGATGGGGAGGAAGGAGAGAAGAGCGTGAGGATGGTTATTGGGTGGGTTAGTAAGGAGGCTCATGTTGAGGCCAAGGGGAAGCCGGGGGCTATTCAGGAGAATATTGGGGAGTTGAGGACGAAGAGGGAGGGGGTGGATTTGTTTCATGTTAACTTTAAGGAGCTGTAGACAGGGTAGGAGGAGGTGGAGGGGCGGATGATGGTGGCGAGATGCTGGTAGTACCTCAGCTAGGTACCTAAGTGAGGTTATCACTAGCACCGCCAGTCGCAAATAACATGATGAATTCAGACATGTTTTTCCCCAAGCCACCATGTGATATAGAAACCATGGGACGTGCAACCGTCCAGCCTCTCCCTCAACCTCCATATCGCCGGTTGTCGTCAAGAGCGGGGAGCTGGGGAAGCGGGGGAGGGGCAAGGCAACTCCACCATCTTGATCACCCCACCTTCTCCGGGCCATCGTTCGTCTCCTTCTCAATTCCATGCCACGATTGGCGATGGTCTGATACGCCGAGCTGGCTGCAGGGACCGGGAGATAGTTTTACCTCATTACCCGGCATGCAATTCAACCACCGGCTGGGCCATTCCGTGTCTAGACTACGTAGAGAGTGACAGAATCCTAACCTCTCCATCTTACTCTCACTTTCACCTCGTCAACAATCCAATTCAACTTCAGTCTCATTCTCATTGTAACAATCTCTCACTTCATGAGCTGTGAAGCCTCACAGCAGAATAGTCAAAATGGCAGAACAACAAGATATCGAGACATACCACAAGCACCTCCCGGACCTGTCCATCCCCCGCTTCACAGAGATGCAAAAGCAGGATGCCCATGAATACGCCAAAGCCTTCATCGAGGGAGGAAACCCACCATGGCTTCACGGCTTGTACCTCCACTGGTTGAAGCTACACCAGGAACCCTTCAAAGGCGTAACCAATGACGGTTTGTTTATTATATCCCCCCATATCTCCCTCTCATAAACTCATCAAAACAACCAGGCGACATCAAACCAAACCTCTTCCACCTCTCCCCAGAAGAAATCCCCATCACCTCCATCGTCACCGCCACCAACCACCTCCTCTCCCTTTTATCCCCCGCCCAGCTGAAATCAACCCTCCACCACATCGACTCCCCCGAATGGCGCACCTGGTCCAACCCCGAATTCCTCCTCTCCAACAAAGGCATCCGCCTCGACGAGCTCCCCCCTCCCCCCCGCAACGCCGTCCTCTCCATCCTCCAAACCTCCCTCTCCCCAGAGGGCTACACCAAAGCCCTCTCCGCCATGCGCATCAACGGCTTCCTCGGCGCCCTCGTCTCCGCCCCCAAAATCTGCAACGAGTTCTCCTACAACTTCGTCCTCTTCGGCCTCCCCTCCACCACCTCCCCCTGGGGCTTCTCCTTTTACGGCCACCACCTCTGCCTCAACCTCTTCTTCTACCGCGACCAAGCAGTCATCTCCCCTTGGTTCACCGGCGCAGAGCCAAACATGATCGATTCCGGCCCCTACAAAGGAACCCAGATCCTGCAACAAGAAGAAAAGCTGGGGTTACAGCTCATGCAATCCCTCCCCGAGGCAAAACAAAAACTCGCGCAGGTGTATGTAGACCTAAAAGACGAAAGGATGCCCAAGGGGAGGTGGAATCATGACGATCAGAGACATCTCTGTGGCGCGTACAGAGACAACCGCGTCGTGCCGTACGAGGGGGTGCTGGTGGGGGAGATGGACAGTCAACAGCAGGAGCTGGTCACCCAGATTCTGGACGAGTACCTCCTTTACCTGCCGACAGCAGCAAGAGGGATTAGATTGAAGCAACTGAAGGAGTGGTACCGCGAGACGTACTTCTGCTGGATCGGCGGGTTCGGCGATCGCGATGCGTTTTACTACCGGATCCAGAGCCCCGTGGTGCTGGTCGAGTTTGATCACCACTCCGGCGTCTTTTTGACCAACAAGGAGCCGGCAAAGTTTCACATCCACACGCTCCTCAGGACGCCGAATGGAGGGGATTATGGCATGGCGCTGAGGGGGTTGATCAAGGAGGGGTTGGTGGAGCAAAAGTATCTTTGGGAGCCGTGAAGAAACCAGCCGTAGGACGGAGGACATGTATATATCAAGGATTAGAGAAATTCAAAAAATTAAACTTGATTTGATTATCTAAAAGAGAAAAAGTTTGCTCTCCGCTCGCCATTATGCCTGCCTGAACAGGTAGTATCCAACACCCCTAACGGCTCTTCACCCTGAGCCGCCCAACCTCACAATCCAGCGAAGAGATCACACGCTAGTACACCAACGCAACAAATCTCTCTATCCCAAAGCCCCCCTCGAAACCAGCGCCCAAGACCCTCCACATCCACACTTCCGTTGCTGCGCAAGCAGGAACGTAAACCCAGGCCGCTGGTTCATGATATCCTCCATCACCGACGCACACCTCACACACCTCCTCCACCGAACCGCATTCCCACCCCCCGCACCCCCCTCTCCATCCCCCCTCGGACTATGAACCTGCGTCATAGCAACAACCGGGGCACTATTCCCCCCTTGCCCCCCACCCAACCCCAACGACAACGAAGGCTTACCACCACCGCCACCCACCCCCGGCTCAACCTTAATATTCTCCCCACCACCACCACCACCACCACTACCCTTCCCTTGCTGAACCCCAGCAACTTGCCCCTGTTGCTGCTGCAACTGCCCCTGCGGCCCAACAACCAACTCCACCCTCCTAAACACATCCACATACTTCCCCGCCTCCCTCCTCGCCCTCAGCGACTTCACATCATCATTCACCTCCACCAACTCATAATTCGCAAAATACAGCCTTGCCGGGTCCATAATCCCCTTGTAACTCGGCAGCGTGCTCGTAAACAACCTCAACAGCACCTCCCGAAAAATAATCGGCGGGCTCGCCCCCGACAGCATCTCCAGCTCGAACCTGCTCTGCGCCGACTTGACAAAACCGTCGATTTTCTGCTGCGACTGCTGCTCCGTACCTCCCGGCTGCTGCTGCTCTTTCGATTTCGCCATGGCGGTAAGTGTGCGTTGGTAGGCCGTGGAGATGTCCCTACTCAGTGTGCTCAACAGCCGCTCAAAGTCCTGCGGCTTGACAATGCTCCCCGAGATGGTCCTGTACATCCTCTGGTATGAGTGCTGGAGCGGTGGCGGGCTGGTGTTGGACGGTTGGGTCTGCGCCTTGTAATACTGCATTGCGCGGTTGCTGATCTCCTCAAGGCCTGACAACCTACGGCAGGCAACTTGCAGTAAGCTCCGCGTCGAGGAGCAGAGGAGCAGGTACACCGAAACGTCGTTTCGAGCGTGAAGGTAGCCGGCCAGTTCCTGGAAGCGTCTCTGGTCGGACAGAAGCGCCATGAACTCCGGGTCGTCAAGCAGGTTGAACAGGCTGTCCATTATCCACGAAAACAAGCCGATTGCCCAGTCAGCGCACCCAATCAGCGTGTCGACTACCTCGTACTCGTCGAGAGGATTCATCAGGGACGGTTGGGACTTTGACGGGGTGTGGTTCGCAAGTACAATGAGAACAATGATATTCCTCAGGTTGAGAGCGACTGAGGCGAATTTTCCATGGAACAACCGAGGCTGAAAGTTGCCGTTGAAACCAAAATGGTTGAGAAGGCTGAGGCAGGATTGTAGCTGGTTGTTGCGAATAAGGGTATCGACGTGCTGGTGCTGTTCCTCGGAGTAGTCAACCACGGTTCGGAGCAATGTTATGATCTCCTTGAGCCATGTGTTGGTAAACTCTTATGATAGAGTCTGGGTTAGAAACAGTTTGGCTCCTAGGTCGGAAAAAATACGTACTCGGATTTTTCGTGAATGGACGGACAACTGCCAGAATGTCATCAAACGTCATCTGTTGTTGCCAGGCAAACGACATGGCCATTGTGAGAGCTGCCAGAACAGCTCGTGATTGCACTAGATCGAAAATTTAGTTACAGATCTCACAGCTGGAGACTCATTCCACTTACCATCTTGAAGAGGACCCAACTCGCCCATTGTGTAGCGGAGTTTATTCCACTTCAGGGTGCCGTCCTCACATATTTGAGTGAACGAAAAGTTGTTTGGGGAGAAGGCAACCTGGAGACCTGAATTCCCAGAAGGTTAGGAGACGCTTGATTCTTGCAAACACGAGGCCCTAGAACCAAACTTACATGGCGTGGGGTCCTCAAACTGAAAGCCAACTTGGTGAGGGCTGTTGATGGTGTCGGTATTATGTTCATTGAATACCTCAGCCATGGTAAGCCGATCGCGATACTGAATAGTGCCGTCGCTAAAAGTGACGCAAATGACTTTCCCAAGCTGTATAGTAGTCGCTTGTATCGAGATGATGATCTTGGGTATTGTGACTGGCTCCAGCTTGCGCAATCGAGTCATAGTCTGGTTCATTAATGAGCAACTGCTTTTCCATTGTCGGCCAGGCAACATACCGGAGGAGCACCCGCAGCACCGTTCCTGGAACCTAGTTGTTCAAACGCAGGATGTGGTGCCTGGGGTTGATCATTCAGAACCTCCCAGCGATCAATAATGCTCTGAGGCTCCTGATCGTAGGGCGATGTTTCGTTTGGCAGGTATGACCTTACCGTGACAACGAGCGCGGATGCGAATGTGGGAGGATTATTAGACGTCTCCATGAAGCACGGGAGCACAAGGACATGAGAGAGCTGTGCCATGGAAAAGTCGAGAATCGACTCGCTTGGTCCATGTTGGAGCCAGCTGATGGAGGCCACGTGCATTTCCCTCATCGTGGGTCGGACCTGTATGCTGGTGGGGGGCACCTGCTTGTCGCTTGGGAGGTTCCCCCAATTCAGCGAGACACGAATCACCCTCAGCTTCTTCGAGGCGGTTGCCAGAGCGATGAGAAGAGTGTTTTCTGACGAGGTACATGAGATTAGTTTGGCTAGGAACTGATCTGTATCTCAGGAAAAGTGTCTTACGCTTATCACAGCAAAAGGAGGCGTGTGTGATGAGATCGTCAGCGGCTGTCACACTCTCAAGCTCGAGAGCCGTCTCCTCGTATCGATTATTGGGGGGCTGATATATCAACCTGAGAAGTCCATTCGTGGTGACGCACACCAAGGCGCTTCTTCCAGGATGAAAGTGCGAGGGCCCAAACGCTGGCTGAGCCGTGTGGTTGTATTTGTACTCAGAACCCCCCCAGTTTGCAGCACTGCACTGAGTAAGAAACTACCAATCGTAAGCAAGAACTTCGATGTCAATGAATTCGAGAGAGAACACCCACCCCTCGACTTTGAGATGCGCTTGGCAATGGCAGCCAGTGACAACCGACGACGCCGTGAAGGTCGTCCACCGGATCGGCATCCCATTTTCTTGCTGGATATGGACGATTAATCTGTAAGGGAAAACTGAGAATAGTAATACGGCCGAGACCATCGATCACAGCCAAGTCGGGCATGTGAGTGGTAGGTGCCCAGGCGACGTGGACAATAGGGGCGCCGGCTGATGGCAACGAGATGATGGAGGACGGACTGGGCCCTAGTGAGATGATACCAGAGGAGCTTGGATCGTTCAAATCCCATTCGCCATTTTCGGGACTGCAGCGAATATAGTGTATATCCACCGACATGCCATCTTTCGAGATGCAGGCTATGCTCCCCAGGCGGCCCCAGGCAATTCCCTGGCAGCAACCACGGGCCCGGAGCTGGTCAAGCCGCTGCTGGAGCTGTTTACTTGGAGGAGGGCGAGATGCCAACGGCAAAGCTCCCAGAGAATTGTCCATAACAGGGTCCCCAAAGAGGTCGACATCGTCGAGAGCCATGGCACCGTCCATGCCTTGAATGCCTTGCATACCCTGGATGCCAGCGTCGATGCTCATGGCATCCCCGCCCAGGAGGGACAGATCATGGGTGCTCATGAGGGGATGTGGGCCGCCGCCCTCGGCTCGTTGGCAAAGCTTCAAGCTCTAAGCTCAACGCCGCTGACCGTTTGATGGATTAGTTAATGAATATATCAGGGCAGTAGTCGAAAACCTGAAGAGAGGGCTTCCCTTGGGTGAAGTCTGTTCTGTAATGAGAATGAGCTTGAATTCACAGAAAATGAGGAGTGTGTCTTGAACTATGATGTTACCGTAGATGTGATGTTATAATATTGTGAGATGGTGGTTGTGTTTCGGTATGTTGAAGGTCCCACTTCCTCTATATCTGAGTGCAGCCTTCAGTCCAGGCCAGTTGGACAGTCACCGCCGTCTGGGACGATATTCGGCTGACTTGGACTTCAGCATCTATGATGAAGCCAATGGAATGTCGATGGAAGCTGATGATTGTCGATAAATGTGATGTCTACGCAGCTGCAAGCAAGATGGTTTCTCATAGATACCTACTGAACGGGTGCGCTGTGGCGGTAGAAAGCATGTACCACTAAAGCCAGAAGCCTTGCTGCACCACTGGTGAATGGCACCTGGCAGGCTTCAGTTGAACAAAGCAAAGCCACAAGCTGTGGCTGTCGGCCCACTGGCCCTTGCAAGGCGCTGCACGCCAAGCTGGTTTCCGAGCAACGAGCCTTTTTGACTGGTACGTACCCATCTGTACCCCGAAGCACACGCACGTCATCTTGCTTGAAGAGATCAACGAGGCCCAGCTCAAAAAGTTTGTTGAGATTGCTGATTTTCCAAAGGCCCGGCAGGTAGATACAGCCGTGACAGCTCAAAAAGCCACCCGCCTGTTCCGCATGTCCGGACAATGAGCACAGGATCAAAGAGGAACTCGTTTCCTCACATTCTCAGCCTCGCACGGGCCATTTCAGTGCCCAAAGCCGCAGAGAGCAATCGTGGACATGCAGGAGGCGCCCACAGGTGTCGAACTGGAAATTCGTGTTGGAAGGGCCTCAGTTGGGTCTGAGTAGCACAACTGCTCACAATTTAGACATCATAGACTCGAGAATCAGTCTCTGCGGATACGGATACCTGCGTCCTAACTGATCTCACTGATCTAACGGTTGCCCTGATGAACCGACAGTGGATCGTGCCAGGGGAGTGGTATTTTCTGGGGCTTTTTCTTGGCTGTCACGGCCCGTGTCTTTGGTTGGCTCTCACTGCATCTGCCGCCAATCGCAAACTCGCATCCTCCCCTTTCTGCGCTCTCCTGCGCCCTGGCAAAGAACGTCAATCTCGAACAATGCCCAGCCGTGGGCAATAATCCCAGATTCAACCACCCTCATTCGGTCTCAACCACGCAGCGACGCGTGAACCGCCTGACGCGAAGCGCGACTATTCACTTATTGTCATCGCGACCTACTATTGTGCCCCCCAGCCCTTGAAAAAAAAAACCTTAACTTTAAAACACTGTGTGGCTTTGGCATCTCGTCATGATATAGCAGTTGTCCTCCCGCTCGTCTTGCTCCTTTTCAACCTCCGGGCCTTAGGAAAAGCGATAGCCTTTCACCAGCCACATCATTTGGACTGTTGGGTTTTACTCGCTTTGACGCCAGCTTAGACCGCCATCATGGCGCTTTCAAGGCATTCAACGGCGTCCCCTCCATCGTCTCCGCTCTCCATCCTCTCACAGTCTCCCTCTCCCCCTTCGCCCACCATGGATGTGTCCAATCGATACCCCTCCCCAAGTTCCAGTGCAAGTGCTTCGGGCAGCACAACTCCAAGAAAATCCTACGATACGCGAGAGCTTCCTGAGGAGATTCGGGTGCGGACAGATGGCCCCCCACCAGCAAAGCGCCGCCGCGTCACAGCTCCCCGGCCCCGCACGACCGAACATATCGACCTGGAAAACTATTATGGCGACGAGGATCAGGAGAAGCTCCAGAGGCTGTTGGCAGCCCTGAGAAAGAAGAAGAAGATCGTTGTGATCGCGGGTGCTGGCATCTCTGTTTCCGCAGGCAGTAGGTTACCAACAGAGTTCTCCCAACTTTTGCGCCGCAATGCTGACCGATACACCGTACAGTTCCCGATTTTCGATCATCTACAGGTCTCTTCACGACACTACGTGGCCAACACAAGCTCAAGGCTTCCGGCAAACATCTTTTTGACGCCTCTGTCTATAAACACGACTCATCCACTACTTCCTTCCACGACATGGTTCGCGAGCTGTCGCAGATGGCATCCGATGCCAAACCCACCCCGTTCCACCACATGCTGGCATCCATTGCGGCAGAGGGCCGGCTTATGCGCCTGTACACCCAGAATATCGATAGTCTGGATACTCAGATGCCTCCGCTTGCGACCAATGTGCCCCTGAACAGCAAAGGGCCATGGCCAACGACAATCCAACTCCATGGCGGCTTGGAGAAAATGGTGTGCACAAAGTGTAACCACTTGGAGACGTTCAACCCATCACTGTTTCAAGGGCCGGAGCCACCACTCTGCGAGAAGTGCAAGGAGCAGGACGAGGTCCGAACGGCTTTTGCGGGGAAGCGAAGTCACGGCATTGGCAAGCTGCGCCCGCGGATTGTGCTATACAACGAATACAACCCGGATGAGGACGCTATTGGGAACGTTTCAAAGGCAGACTTGCGGAGGGTTCCCGACGCCGTGATTGTTGTCGGGACAACACTCAAAATTCCAGGTGTACGGAGGCTTGTCAAGGAATTGTGCCAGCTCACCCGGAGCAAGCGAGATGGCATCACAGCCTGGATCAACCTTGATGCCGAGCCACAAGGTGTCGAGTTCAAGGACTGCTGGGATCTGGTCATCAAGGCGAAGTGCGACGATGTTGCAGAATTGGTCAACCTGCCACGATGGGATCAGCAAGATATAGGAGATCGGGAGTCCTACATGGTTACAGGCGATGAGATGAAGGAGAAGCGATACGCGGCCAACTTGGAGCGCAACAGAATCGACATTCTTCTCGAGCGCAAGAGGAAGAGGACAGCCGATGACGACGAGGGCTTCAAGTCTTCACAATCTTCACAGGAGGTACATACACCGAGCAACCGCAAGTCCAAGATTCTCGAGCAAGGTGGCATGCCAACACCCATTGCGAGTCCGAAGCTCCGCAATGCTCTCCTTCCAACTGCAAGGCCCAGGGGCAGACCCCCCAAGCAGAGTACTCTCAGTTTCGGCGCCGCCAAAGCCAAGGAGCCTGCACCTGCACCACAAAAAGCCGCCCCCAAGCGGAAGCCGAGACAGCCGAAGAAGGCAGCCCCCAAGCCGACAAATAGGATCAAGAACACGTTCAAGGCGACCAAGGCGGTATCGGCATCAGCCAAGGACACAAAGACACCGCGAAAGCAGTTTGTGGACCCCGACTCCTCCGACTTGTCATCTCCACCAGACGGCGACTCACCCGGCGGATTGCCTTCGTTGCGACCCAAGGATAACGCCCGCAGGCCAACACCTCTGGTTCTCCCCGCTGCTGGGCTTACCTCCAGCCCACCGATCACGCCTACCGCTCAGGAGTTTGCCGCCTCGGCCATGGAGACGATCTCGCCGGGTAGCAAGCCGAGAAGCATGGGTCATCTCATTGATTGATTGGTCTCGATGGCATGGACTGTCTTGGATTCCAATCATGAGCAAACAACCGAGTTTGTATGGCTTTGGGACCTTTCGAGCCTTGGCTTCATCTTGTCAGGTCCTCGATATCAGTCACAAACATGGAGTTTGTTGCGTTTTTCTGTTATCACGCGGCACATCATTTCCCTTAACACACACCACGGCGGCGTTTCTGTTTAAGCATTGATAGTGAGGTTGACAAAGACGGAAGCTGAATAATCTGTGTCTGGGCGGGCCTTTTTCTTATCGGGCATTGGCGGTATCATCAAAACAGGAAGCAGCTTACTGTCTGTTAATCATTGGGAGGTCAAGCCGGCGGTCAATCATCAGGGCCATGAACAGCTGATTTCAGGAGAAAGCCCAGCTGTTTTCAGAGAGGACGTGACATATCGTCTCCCTCTCATATTTGGTGTTGGGAAGAAAGGAGCACAGGGTACCTATATAAAAATTTCTCTCATTCCATCCACGCATTTTTCATCACGGATTACATTATACATAACCCCCACCCCAAATCGCACATACTATTCTGTTTCCCATCGTTTTTTTTTGGGGGGGGGGGGGGGGGGGGGAGCAATCATCATCAATTGGAGTTAGCCAGTCACTCAGTCAGACCTGTGGAGTTTCAGGAAGGGGAAAGGAATAAAAATTAATTTACTTTTGCCAAGAAATGGATGATGGAAACAGGAGTTTTATCAGATGTTTTTTTTTTCTGTCCTTTTTCGTCTTACTTCTTCCCTCTTTTGTTTGTACAAGAAGATGAAGAAGAAGGTGCAATGAATGGAAGTTGAATACTATGAAGCGTTATCACTTATTACCCTATTATTACTCCTGTTAACAAAAGACCGAACCCTACTTGGTCTGGAATCAATTACACTTGTTACTTTAGCTGCTCTAATTATCATAATTATGTCTGTCCGGTGTAAGCGGGTGACGACGGCAACGACAGTTTTTCACGTGACTTTTTGTCGTTGTTGTCGACGACGACGGCAGCGGCGGTGGCAGCAAGAACCACCAACATTATCATCACATAATACACACCGTGGAGACCTCTTTCTCATGTTTGTAACAGTTCTTTTCGAAACATGTATATATCTATTTCTCTCAATGTTCTTCTCCAGCTGTACTCTAGATGATCCAGACCTCCCTCCCTCCAGCTGCTGTATACATCCGTCTTCCCCTTCTCTGTCTCCTTTCATCTCACATCCCATGACTTTTCTTGCACCAACAACACCACACGCCAAAATCAACCACCAAATCAACCAACCACGCTTTTTGTGTTTCATCCCAAACATACACAGACAACCAGAAGCGCAAAAAAATCACGACCAAAAAGAAAAAAGGATAAAATAGATATAGAACCCCACCCATCCACCGCCAGGCCAAAAACACTGAATAGAAGCACAATGATATAAACTCTTTCTCAAGACTATGACTTCCTCTTCTTTCCCACAGCATATGTTCATCTTGCAGAAAGGAAAAACGGAATCACGCTCTAGTGCCAAAGAAAGAAAAAAGGAGGCACAAGTATAAGAGCAAAATACTACAAAAGCAACATAACTTCATCGCTAATGCCGGATCGGAAAATAAAAAAGTCACCTCTCCTCCTAATTTCGGCTGTCCTTTTCCTCAGCCATATAAAACACCCCCGCCCTCCAAATCACCCACCCAGCACTCCTTATTTTGAACCAAAAAATGCAATATCCGGGTATGTAAAAAACGTTTATCAATTCTCGCATGTGCATAGCAAAGGAGAGAAAATGAACAAACAATCCCCGGTTAAAAACCCCTATGGTGTGTGCCAGTACGCCAGACGAATGCAATAAGATGCTGGTTGAATAATGAATTTCCATCGTCATTTCCCCCTTTTCTGATGTTCTTGACCCCAGGAAAACGCCGCTTGCCTACCCTCGTCAAAGAAACCTAGTAAGGACTGTGACGAGTTGTCGGGCTGCGGTTCTGTTGCCACGGGTGGCGGACGGAAGCTCCTTGAGAGTTTTCGGCAGGCCGGCGATGCCTGTGGAAGTTGAGGCGGTCATCGTCGTAGTAGTTATTACGACGAGAAGGCTCGTCACGGCGGCTGTCCCGACGGTCGTCACGCCGATAATCATCACGGCGGTCATCGCGACGGTCGTCCCGGCGATCATCTCGGCGGTCCTTCCGCTCCTCCCTGCGTTCTTCTCGACGGTCATCGCGGTAAGGGTGGCGGGCCCGCCGATCGTCGCGGTCACTAGCGATTTCGCCATCCTCAAGATCCGGATGTCTGCCACGTCTTGGTTCTGAAGGTTGCTTCTCTTCGTGCCGCTCTTTGCTGCCCCGTACTTCCAAATCCCCGTACATCTTCTGAAGCCGCTTGCCAGAGACCTTGACATCTCCAAGAGGCCAAATCGATGATAGGAATTCCCTGGTGAAATGTTAGCAAAGCTTTCAGGTGCCATCAAACGACTTAGGCAGACTTACCAGAACTGAGTTTCAAGCCCCTCTCCCTCAAGCTCTGGGTTCTTGGACCGCAAATCCTTCAGGAAGTTACCGAACTCGCGAATTTCTGCACCGAGAACCTTGGCCCGCTGTTTAGCGGCTGGGAAAAGCTCCTTGGAACACATGATGCGCTCCATGTTCTTCTTGAGGGGGCGAAGTAGTGACCAAACCAACTGCAAGTTGTCCGACTGATTAATCTCCTCGTCCTTAAGGTTTGCCAATTCCCAGAACCGATCAACCGCTTTTTGTCTGTCACGCTTGTACCTCTCCATGGTCTCAGGATCCATTTTGGGTCTCTCTCTGTCCCGTGGCTTCTTGTCGTGTTTCCCATCCGCTTCCAGACGACGATGCTTCGAGTTGCGATCATCATAATCGTCGGCATACTTCCTCTTATCGGGTCGGGGTGTGCCGCGATCGTTGCCGTTACTGTAAGATCGATTATGGTCGTAGTTCCTATCACGGCTATTCTTCTTCGACATCTGTGGGGCAGGGGATGCCGAGACGGACCCGCCATCAGCACGGCGACCACCATTCATCAGCAATTTCTTGCTACGATGATGGTTTTCGACGGCCTTCTTCGCGTTGGCATCGTTCGAGTACTTGGCCAAGAGCACCGAGAGAAGATATTCGGAACGCCGGACCAAGTGAACGGCACCGGGGGATTGGATACCTTTCTCATCTCCTTTGCGACGCTCCTCCTTCTTGTCAACACGATGCTCTTCCAGGAAGAATTTGTCTTGCATGTTCAGGTCCGGATCGTCTCGAATTTGAGTCCAGGCGCCGAAACCATACCGGTCAATGCCAACGAGAAGCATCCCGTCCTCCCGTGCACCCCATTCACAGCTATAGGCAGCCGATTTGGCTGCCTCGGGAAGACGAAATGTCAAGACGTCGCCGTGTTCTGAGAGCACACGTCGCAGAAGCTTTAGTTGAGGCGGTCTCTCCACCACTGTCTCGGCGTTGACTTTGCGCACCTCACCGAAATCTACCAGAACTGCCTTTTTGTCCTTCTTGGCAAGTGGTTTACCGGCCCGCTCTTCTTCGCCGCGTAGTTTCTCGTTGTTGAGATCAACAGCTTGCTTGCTCAGAACCACGAGATCATCAATGATGCCCTTCAAGAACTCTCGGTCTCGGTCACTGAGTCGGGCGTCCTGGACCAGTTCGTCTTCCCGATCATCAAAGTCGCCATAACGGAAAAATGCTCGGATCAGATTGCGTGTTTCCTTTTCATTAAGTGGCCGCTTAGGATCTGATGCCTGCGCTCGCTGTTCTTCGAATTCCTCGAGCTCCAATTTCTCGCGCTGTCGCTTCTTAGCAAGACGCTCAGCCCGTTCGTTTTCGACGTTCTTTTTAGAACCCTTGATCGCAGCCTTGCGAGGTGCAGACTCTTCCATGGCTTTGGCAAGATACTCGTCGTGCTTCTTCTTGTCTTCTTCCGCCTTGATGGCAGCAAGCTGGTCAGCGGGAATGATCTGGTCCCAGTCAAGAGCCAGGTCATCCACTTTGACATCGGTGAAGTGCATCCAGTTGTCCCAGTCGATACCACCACTGCTAAGGTTGATCTTGTCATCAACATCTGTCTTGGTGACCTCGGCGTTCTCGAGGATCGCGTCGATGTCGAGCTGCTCCAACTTTTCCTGGTTGCCCGATTGCTCGAACAGGTTCTGTGAACGCATCTTCAGGATCATGGAAATGTCCTCGGCCGTCTTGGCCTCGTCCATCTTCATGCCCCTTTCCTTGAATTGCTCGCGGAGTGCTTTACCCTCATCCGTCACACCAGCTTGGATGGTTAGATACTCGAGGAACAGCTTGTTGCGGGCGCGCTTCACAACTTCCTCCTCAATAGTCTGCTTTGCAACCAGCCGATATACGTTCACAGGCCTCTTCTGACCGATTCTGTGAGCACGGGCCATGGCTTGCAAATCTGCCTGCGGATTCCAGTCAGAATCGTAGATGATGACAGTATCGGCTGTCATCAGGTTGATACCGAGACCACCGGCTCTTGTCGACAGCAGAAAGCAAAAGTCGTCACTGTCTTCGGCATTGAAATGGTTGATGGCTAGGCGACGAGGTCCAGCAGGGATCGTGCCGTCAAGACGTTGGAACTGGTAACCACGAATCCGCAAGTAATCTGCCAAGATGTCGAGCATCTTGACCATCTGACTGAAGATAAGCACGCGATGTCCATCCTTTTTCAGCTTGGCAAGAAGCTGATCCAAGAGCATCATTTTGCCACTGCTGGTGATCAAACCCTTCACGGCATCCTCCCGACGGCCGGTACCGCTAGCGAGAACACGCTCCTCGGCACCCTGGAACATGTATGGGTGGTTACTGACTTTCTTCAGTTCCATCATGATGTTCAGGAGAGACTGCTTGTGACCGTTGCTAGCGTCACTGAGGGCTGCATAGTTGCGGGTCAAAATGTTCTTGTAGTACTCCAACTGAAGATCCGCAAGCTCGACGCGAATGATCTTTTCCGTCTTGGGAGGCAGATCAGATTCGACCGTCTCCTTGGTACGACGCAGAATGTAGGGTGCAATAGACTTATGCAGCTCTTGAAGTTTTGCTTGTGTCTTGAGTCTCTTGGCCTCATCCAACTGCTCGTCGATGGGCTCCTTGCTATCAGCAGTGGAGAGGAGCTCCAATTCTTCGTCAATCAACACCTTGCCTGGATTGAGGAAGTCCAGGAGCGCTGAAAGCTCAGCGAGATTGTTTTGAATAGGTGTACCGGTAATGAGAACTTTGCTGGGGACTCCGAAGCTGTTCAGCTTGACGTACAGTTGTGATTCGCGGTTCTTCAGACGATGAGCCTCGTCCACAGCAAGAACCTGCCACTTGATACCCTTCAAGTGGTCCGCATCGACCAAAATATAGTCGTAAGAGGTAACCAAAACATTGAACTTGGGCTTCTTTGGGTTGCCATCAACAAAAAGCTCGTGTTCCCGAATGTTGGATCGCGCCGCCTCCGGGCCAAGGTAGACGACATAGTTGATATCTGGAGACCAGTGATTGAAGGTATCGCACCAGGCTGGGATGACACTGAGAGGTGCCACAACCAGGAACGGCCCTTCTTGAGCGCGCTCGTTTCTGAGCCAGCTGAGAAACGACACTGTCTGGACCGTCTTGCCGAGACCCATCTCATCAGCGAGGATGACATTATTGCCACGAGTCCAGTTCAGAGCGAGGAAGTTGAGGCCCTTCAGCTGAAATTCGCGAAGCTGTCCTCCTTGAATATAATCCGGTTGCCCCTCGAGCTTGGTCATTCGCGACCGGGTGTCGAGGTTCGTCTCTTTCCGGTCCGATTGCCAAGATCGCTGGGTTCGGGCAACATACTGGTCAATCTTGTCCTGGGCGTGCTCAATGACCAAAGACTCAACCTCCCAAGTGCAGTCATCATACTGAAGACCCTTCCACTTTACAAGGTATTCTGTCTCTTCATCTCCATCACGGACATGGACAATGCGCTCCACCTTTGTGTAATCCGCCAGGGCCTCTTCTTCGCGCTCACGATCGAGAAGCCACTGCTCACGTTGCTCGGGGCTCACGTCATCTCCACCGAGCTTCATCTCCAACTCATACTCTACGACCTTGCGGTAGTAGTTCTCGAGGCGACGGAAGCCACGATACCCGGCGACAGTCGTCGTGGTGTCCCATGTGTTGTGGAGATGTGACTTGCCTTGCCATTTGATGAAGTACTCAAAGTCGTTACGGTTGGTGTCTTCCGACCACTCCAGCCCCTCCTTCAGACGGTGTTTGAGGATCTTTTCGATATATGGTGAATGATCCTCCACGTCTTGGGCCCAGTAGTTTGGTGTGAGTTCTGACTCGTCCTCCTCTTCAGCTTCACTTTCTTGGTAGGCGCCGGCGGACACTTGGGCAGCACGCCGGCTTGACCATCGCTTCTCCGCCAAGGCGAGTGCCGGTTGCAGCTCCTGTTGCCGCCGAGCCTTTTTCTGGAAGCTCCGAGCTCTTGCACCACCATATGTGTCCGATTCCGAGTCGTCAACAGAAGTCTGGCGCATCGGCGTGCCGCGTTTGGATACTGTGTGTTTAATTGACAGTCAGCGACATAGGCTACAGGGTAGGCTTTTGCGACGACTGTCTTCAACATACCTGGGGCTGAGCGTTCCAGTCGGCGCCGCTTGTTTGTTTTACGCGGAGCAGGTGTAGCATCCGTTTCGGATGCCTCTTCTTCCTCGTCTGAATCGACCTACGTATCATGTTAGGGTATATGCCTCAATTCCAGAGGACCATCAGATGCTTACGAGTTTGCGCCGTTGTGTAGGGCGCGACTAGAACAATTGTTAGCGATGGTTTTACTGTTGGAAGGTATATGCGAGGCCGTACGCTACGTCTGAGTCCATATAACTCTGGATTCTCCCTCATGAAGTCTTCTTCGACCACTTGAGCAGCTTTCCGTTTGGGGGCGGGTCGCTCTGACACCGACATGGTGCGACGGGGGGCATCCTCGTGGCTCTGGATAGACGCAGGACTGCCCACCGCGTCGAAGTCTCCATCATCTGAAGCATCGTCATCCTCCGAGTCGGACGGCTCTTGTAATGTCACCTCGGGTTGCTCCATCGGTGATTCGACGTCATCGGCATCCGCGTCCGCGTCGGCATCGTGAAACTCGGGGGAGCCAGCGTCGGCTGGTGCATGTGTGTCGGAGAGGTCGCTATCACTCTGGTTACCGTTTCCATAGTACGGAGTGTGCTCGTCCGCAGAGGGCGAGAGGTGCCCATTAAGTGGGCTCTGTTCTGGGGATGTTGACATTGTGAACTTCAGACCGCAAGCTGCCTGCTACAGGACGACGATGTCAGTTGAGATTCTATGGCAGTAGGCAAATCGCAATAGGGGGGTCGTGAAGAGGCCACCTGGGCGACCCGGAATCAGCCAACAACAACACATTAGGGGCCAGGATGGTGCTTCAATGATGCTTGTCGCATAGGGAGGGGTGTACGTGATGAGGGCGAGGCTGGGTTGATGAACAGGAGCGATTGCGTGTCCCAGCGACCGTGGGAGCGGTGTGCCTTGGTCTTATGGAATCGAGGACAACGCGGGCAGCGAAATCCATCAAAAACAAGCCGTCACCGACCACAGGAGGGCAGCAAGGGGTAGCTGTTGATGGGCATGTGCCCAATTTGATGATAGGTTTGATGAACAAGACGCGGCGAGCTCACCGCGTAGGCAAGCGCGCAAATGCAGGCGATGTTGCAACTTACAGGTCATTCAACCATGTCCTCCAGGCAGCAGAAGTTATTACAACTCTGCTCGAGATCTGTAGCGATGACGCTGGGGTGGGGTTGTGTGCAGAGCTGGAGACCCCGGTGTGGTTTAGTGATGATGGTGTAGCGGAATTTCGCACTCGCGGGCAGTGGGTGTTGTCGGAGAAGATTGGAAAATGCTGAGTGGGAGCCAGGAATCTGTTGGTCCGTGCTGCGTCGAGCCTAAGGCCCCACCTGACGGCCAGGTTAGCTACCTCACTGGATTGGTTTTGGTGCTTCCAACCTACTCGCCCATCTCATGAGGCTGACAGCTGGCCGGAACTGCGACTCGCCGTCTTCCGTTGACAGCCTCGCCGACAAGCTGACCGCGACGTCGCCGCCCCGAACCAACAACCCGCGGTCACGCGTTGGCTCTTTGCCTTCCAGGCAGTGAGACGGGATGCCATCGGCCAGATGTTGGGAGAAGGGGCAGGATGTAGCAGAAATAGAGACTTACCAGATTATCTCCTATTGACTGTTTCGCCGTGTTGCAGTTGTCTGCATTCGTAGCACGCGTAGATGTAGATTGCGGGAAAGAAAAGGTCGTGTGCAATGAAGGTGCAGTCAGTGATGGACGAGGTAGTCAAGTGGCAGAAGTTCAGCGTGAAATGGAATTTTGTGGCTCCACGCCGAGGGCGGCGAGCATGACCTGCTGAGGTTAATGTGGCACATTCGCCGGTCAGTTTTCCGTCGTTGCCGAATGCGTGCCAGTTTCCTGGAGGCCAACGCCGACAGAGTCTAAAGCCCCCCGCCCGACGACGTCGCAGGCAACGATCTTTCTCCAACTAGCCTGGTCATTGTCATTACCCGAGCTCTCGGTCTTCGCTTTGGGATGCATCTCAATGCCTGCACCATTGAAAACATAGGGGCACAGATTCGTTGCCATTTTCAATTACCAAAATGGAATAGGTGAGCCTGTGGCGCAGCATGTTTCTATAACCTTATATGTCGTTTGGTTCTCTCGTCTCGCAGATATGGATATAAACATATATGAGAGGTTATCTGCAAAATGATTTCTTCCCTCACTGTAGGTATGTTCCGGTAGGTAGGTAACATGGACGTATACCCAAGCGTGGTAAATGCGTCTCTGAAGAGAGAACGATAGCTTCAAAGAAGCAAAAAGAACATAAAGACAACACATGCTCTTGGTGTTTTATCCCATAGTTAGCCTTCCTATTGTCCCCGACTATTATGTTGTTAGGTGGACTTAATGCAACCCCTCCTAGAGAGTACAGATGGGAGCAAACAAGGCTGCTAGTGTAATGTACGCAGCGGAATAGTGGGACACGATGCTATAAATAACGTCTTATAATTCTTAATAATCTTGCCAAAGTTCCTTAGCTATTTCCAACCGCTATAATATTCCCCACGTTACGTACTAATTCCCACTCCGTATCTTACAATCTACCGCTACCGAAAAATCTCAACGTCCTCGTTAAATATATTATACTATACTTCTCCTCCTATTTTACTATATTTTACTAATAATATTATGTTAAAATACAGCTTTTGTTTGTGGATTTTACAGTGTATCTGAGCCCTGTAGAATACAGGGCCTCAGAGGCAATACAATGGCTTG
>MU864021.1:0-79617 GCA_033296885.1 Triangularia verruculosa | reverse complement strand
ACACAACACATTCTAAATTATCCCACACCAACAAACAAAAAAATCTCAAATGTTTTTTTCTCAATTACAAACAACCGGGTTTTAAAAAAAACACCCCCCCCCCCCCCCCCCCCCCCCCCATTTCACATTCAGTCTAGGAACCTGCTCAGAGCTCACCGGTTTCACTCTCTCTCCCTCTCAGGTGATATATCTCCCTATTAGACCTAGCGAGAATTTCAAGTCGTTCTTTGCGCCCGCTTTGAACTTCACCGACACCCATGTACAGTCGTCATGGATTGGCCCCTGGAGCTGGGGTGGCACCGTCAGGCCTGTCCCCGGAGGCGGCATCCCCATGCACATCCCCCGGATCGAGGTCAGGTTTATCTTCAGGGATGGCGGTCACAGCGACTTCCAGAACAAGTACGAGTGGCTCAAGGAACGCCTTCACCACGCCCAGGAGATGGGGTTGAACCCCGGTCAAAACCTGGAGCCACCTCCGCCCTACGATGACAACGCGCCCGGGCCTTCCTCCGGCCCATCCGGCAGTAGTGCCCCGGCCGGGGCTTCTGATCAGCCTCAACCATCTCCACCCGTGCCCGACGAGCCGCCCCCGGACTATGTCGAGGCACAGACCCAGGCCATCTCTGCTCAGTACGAAGAGAGGGCGAGGGAGGATGCGGAACGGTCATGAATTTTCAGAAAGGTAGAACAGCAGGAAGGCAAAAAAGTGGTGAAATGGGATAGTTTTCTTGGACGCTTGTTTTATTCATGCTTTCTTTTTTTCTTCTTCTTCAACCCTGCGTCTCTTTTTTGGTCAAGCCCCTGCTGAATGACGCAACACCTTCAACCTTTTCGATACCAGCAAGCCTCTTGGAATGTTATAGCATTTTGTTGGGCTATTTTTTGTTACGGGTACTCAGATTCTTTTGTGGTCTTCTTGTAGGGTTTTATGTAATGTGTGTTTGATTGGGGGGGTAGGAGCAGGAGTATGGGTCAGAAACAAACAAGAGCCTGTTTTGCATTGCGTTTGGGCGTTTTTCCCGTTTGGCTACTTTTGTCTTCTTCAGTGGTGACACAGAGAGGCCTCTCACAGATGGAAAAGTGTGGTTACTTTTTGGATCTTGTGCGTATGTGTGTGTGTGTCTGTATATTTGTTGAGTGGGTGGGGGAGGGGGGGAAGTGGAGGATTTGGTAAGATGGAGTAAGAAAAAAACATTGCTTTTTCTTAGTCGTATCAGAGATCCAAGTCCAGACAACCTGCGGCTTACTCGCTTGGAGATTGCGTGGTGTGACTTGGGGGGAACTGGTTATTCCCGTTTGGTCTTTGCACATCCCAAGTAGATTGGGACATAGATAGGCACTGTGTAAATATGAGGTAAGTGAGCTGGCTGTATCACAGTCACAATCGACAGAATCCTTCGGACTGCGGTTGTTGGGTGGGAAGTTCTAGAGGTTACAAAATAATAATTACCTCAGCAGCAGGTTGCATGTACACTCTGCAAACACGTGATGGGGCGGAAGTAGCCGGGTCAGGTTCGTCACTCCTCGGGCGGGCGGCCAATCAAAATCCCGCAATCGCAAGCCCGGACGGATTTCGAGGTGGCCGATTTTTGCGAGCTCCAACGTCGCGCGATAGACGATAGACGACCTTGCTTGAAGCACATCCCCGTTTCCAGGCCACACGCCCATCTTGCCATTGACTTACACCAAAAGCCCCGGCTTGCAACAATGGGTTTCTGGGACACCGTAACTGACCTCGTCGAGGCTGCCACCCCTTGGTCGGTGGCCGAGGCCGAGGCCCCCGCCCAGGAAACGGTATGCGCTCTTTCTGTTTTCTCTCTGTCATGAAGCTCTTTGCCCGCCGTCCGGGGGGTGCTGGCCACCCCGTGCATATGGGCCAGCACTTATACAGCTTGTATCACAGAAGACTCAAGCTTGAGAAGCTTTCTTTCTGTCACTGTTCTTCAAGAAACCGCTTACTGACCGGCGGGGTAATTCAACACCTACAGACCGAGGAGACCACCACCGAGACCACCCAGGAGGAGACCGAGACCAAGGCCGAGGCTGCTGCCGAGGAGCCCGCCGCTGAGGAGCCCGCCGCCGAGGAGGAGGAGGAAGAGGAAGAAGAGGAGGAGGAGGAGGAGGAGGAACTCCAGGACCCCAAGGAAGTTTTCGAAGAAGGTGGGTACATCGCTACCGCTGCCGCTGCTCCCGCCGCCGCCTATGCCGTCACCAGACCACACACACACGCGCACCCATACACACCACGGAGTCAACAGCGAGCCATGGGTGTCGAGGAGGAAGAGATGTGGCGTGCTGCCATGTCGCTCTGCGAGCTGAGCGGACAGGCGTGGGCCTGCAGTGACCGACCAACTCGATGACACATCTGCCGCTCTGGCTGGTGTTGCCCCTTGCTTTGAGGAGAACAACGCTGACGCTGGGTTGTCTGATGTACAGAGTGCCGGAACTCCAAGGAGTGCGCCCCTGCCAAGCACCACTTTGACGAGTGCGTCGAGCGCGTCACCGCTGCCCAGTCTGAGGAGGGCGGCGCCAAGGAGGATTGTGTTGAGGAGTGTAAGTCATTACTTCATGCCTGACCTCTCATGTTGCCGAGCACTGACATGGCGTCACACAACAGTCTTCCACCTTGCCCACTGCGCTACCGCCTGCGCCGCGCCCAAGCTCTGGTCCGTCCTCAAATAAATTAACAAGAATTCCTTCTCGATGGTTCCTCTCCTCTATTGATCGACCACACAAAACGGGCCCGGTTTTCTTCTCACTCTCTCAAGATAACGGATGGGGCGCCTTTCTTTTTTCGCATCATGCATGGCTTCGATAGATGGGTTACGGTGTTCCGATAGACAAATACGAGAAGGGGCAGGTACCAGTCCTTTTTCTTTCGCCAATAGAAAACGGGGGAGGCGCCATGATCAACGAGAGGGAAAACGGGAACGGCAAAGATGGCTGCTGGGGGGCAAACTCCCTGTATAATTGAATGATGCCTGGGGAGATGGAAAGCTCAGGTGTTCGTTTGTATCATAAAAACTTCTCCCTCCCGACATTGTCCATTCACCATCATATATATCCTCACGAAAACGAAAGCATTTAGACCTGAGACAATGATTGTTTATTGATTTACTGATTACATTACTACTCGTCTATTTTACTGGTCTGCTTGGGCGAATACTCGACAACAAGACAGCGGCAGATGACACGCCAAACCTTCTAGATGCAGTATGCTCGATAACCTCTACTAGGCAAGAGACGACGCCGAATACCCAAAAGAGACAGAGTCTTTTGGTTGCCGAATACCACTGCCGAACGGGCATACACCGACATATTTCCTTATGCATGCGAGGTAAGCCCCGAGGGACCAACCAACTGATCAAACGTATATGCGTGTGGCAACCATCAGGTAGAGTTTCCTCTTGTTTATTCTGTGGTAAGCGGTGAGGTGACCCCCACGAATGACCGGTTTTATGTAATGTATGATGTGCTGCGTCTGTAATGCAAAGATCTGAGTAGGCGCAGCCGATGAGGCTCCGGAGAATGTAAACAGGTGGTTGAGACGGCACTGAGACATACATACGGATTACTGGCAGAGGGAGGTGGGCACATGACATTTATCTCGTGATAGGTTACACAGGAGGTAGATGAGCTGACGGTTACACAATGGCCGTTGCACGGTTCTTTTCGGTCCCGCTCGGGAGTCAGGTGCATGGATTGTTGGGATCAACGGGATCCAGGTACCTGGGAGGTGTATGTCGGACGAAGGCACGGAGGGGGTATTGGAGATGGTCTAGGTTAGGATGAGGTCAGTTGATGGAGTTCATCCCATCTTCGCATTGAGGCTTGATAGGTATGGTACATTGAAACAGAATGGGATATCTTATGGTGTTTTTAAACCCCGGAAATTCAAAGAATTACCTCTTGTACCTGCTTAGGTATGATTGCCGTCAACATGCTGAACCAACCAGTGGCAACCGTCACCGAACAGCAAAAGGCAGGACAAGACAGCTCACCATCAACACGGCGGCCCCCAACTCTTCACACCCTTACACTTGCATCGTACTTTTGCCCCTTGCAGCATGTCAAAGTCTGAGGATTCAGTCCAGCATCTCACATTTCACATTTTGGTCCAGATCGATCTTGCAGAAGGGGAATCTTGAATTGTAGATTTAGACAGGAGATAGCCAATCATCAAACCCTCTGTCACCCTCACACATCAAGAAATATCTCCGTCCAATGTGGCCATCACCTGCCAGCCAGTTGAACAAAGAAGGCACGTGGAAGGTCGCCCGCTGCTGGTCAAGGGTTACAGCGCAACACCAACCCGGTTTAGATGCCAAGAGATTTTACCCCAGAGAACGCAACGTCCCCTTTCATCACACGCTCAACTCACACATGCGCTTTCCCATTCTTCGCAGAAGCGAGGAGGGGATGGTTGACGGTTCCCCTCATCCATTTCTCATCTCCATCTCTATTCCTATTTTTACAAACCCTCTCCTCTTTTCTGAACAAAATTAATTTCTCACGGCCGCGGGTGTAGACCCCGAGTCCGAGAACTGATATTACCTACAGCTTGCGCAACAGCCAGTGAGAGCGCGCGATTGTGTGCTTTGCCACCCGCCCCTACTACACTACCTAATTATATCTGACATAAACGGGAACGCGCTCCCTTTTCTTGTAAAACACAGAGAATGGCGGGGAATCATGTCAACTCATCAATTTCCCTCACGGCCGGTAATGAAAAAGACCTCTCACCACCTCCCCCAAACAGCGCGATGAACAACGACACTGTGGGGTGGCAAAGACTGTCAGAAGGAGCACAAGGGAGGGGGAGCGGGGAGATACAGATTGAACTAAACGAAACCGCGACATCGACACGGGAGACGATGAAGAAAAATGATGAGGATGGAACGAGTGTCAGCGCGGCCGAGGTGACCGAGTATAAAGTGTACAAGAGACGGTGGTTTGGGCTGGTGCAATTGACGCTGTTGAATGTGATTGTGAGCTGGGATGTGAGTTTCAACAAGGCCCACCATTCTCACTCACTACTTGCTATATTTACTGACAAGATGAAAACAGTGGCTCACTTTCTCCCCCGTCGCCAGCCATGCCGCAAGATATTTTGCTACAAACGAAACAACCATTAACTGGCTCAGCACAGCATTTCTATTCGCCTTCACGTTCATCACCCCGGTGGTGATCTACGTGTTGCATCTGGGGCCCAAACCATCAATTGTCACCTCTGCGGCGTTGATTCTGGTAGGGAACTGGATCCGATATGCGGGATGCCATTCTAGTTCGGGGGGATTATTCGGGGTGGTGATGTTCGGGCAGATCCTCACCGGTTTAGCTCAACCGTTTGTGCTGGCAGCGCCGGCGAGGTACTCTGATTTGTGGTTTACCAATTCCGGGAGAGTTGCCGCAACGGCGCTGACCAGCCTTGCAAACCCATTTGGTGCTGCCCTTGGCCAACTCATTATTCCATTCTGGGTTTCTTCCCCAGAAGATATCTCCAGGATGGTGCTTTATGTCTCTATCATCGTAAGCCTTTTTTCATTCCGTTTTTCTTGTCTGTTCCCCAAACTAACACGATATAACCAGAGCACAGTATGCGCCCTCCCCGCATTCTTCATCCCCCCCCGCCCCCCAACCCCCGTGGCACCATCGTCACAAACCCCCAAACTCTCCTTACTGTCCTCGGCCAAAATCCTGCTGCATCAACCCGAGTTTTATCTGCTCTTCCTCCCCTTTGCGATTTACGTCGGGCTGTTCAACTCGATTTCGTCACTGCTGAACCAGATCTTGTTGCCGTGGGGGTACACCGACGAGGAAGCCGGCATTGCAGGCGCGCTTTTGATTGTCGTCGGTCTCGTCACTTCGGCTATTACCTCCCCATTAATTGACAAGTACAAGTCTTACTTATTGGCCATCCGCATCGCGGTCCCTTTGCTGGGGATATGTTACCTGACCTTTATCTGGATGCCCAGCACAAAAGAGAGTGGGGGGGTGGCAGGGCCGTATGTGATCATGGCGGTGATGGGGGCGGCGAGTTTCAGCATGGTGCCGGTGGTGGTGGAGTTTTTGGTGGAACTGACGCATCCGATCAGCCCGGAGGTTACGAGTACGTTGGCGTGGAGCGGGGGCCAGGTTTTGGGGGCGGTGTTTATTGTTGTGTCGGGGGCGTTGAAGGATCGGGAGGGGAGGATGGGGAGGGCGCTGGTTTTCCACGCGGTGCTGGGCTTGGTGGCGGTGCCGATGCCGTTGTGTCTGGGGCTGTTTGGGCGGGGGGAGAAGTTGGAGCTGAGGAGGGTTAGGAGTGATGAGGTGGAGAAGGCTGGGGGGGAGCAGGTTGAGAGGGCTGAGGTGGTGTGAGATGATGGTGATTTTTGATTTTTGGGGGGAAACCTATTGTGCGTTATCTGAGTTGATGATACCCTATGCTATGTTGCTCTTTTACTTGTTATTTCTCTTGGTTTTGTTTGGAGTGTTGCTAGTTATGTGTGGGATGGTAATAGCAGGACACGAAGTGACGGATGGAGATGTGGAATAACATGTAAATATTCCCAAGATAATCCATGATGGGCTGTCAACTGATATTATGTAAACGAAAATCATCAAACATTCGTTCCCAACATAGATACCCTTCCTTCATCACATATACTACCATTCATAAAACCCCCTCCGCCCTCCTTCACAGAATTACCATTACGTATATACCTACCTATCCAACCAAACCATCATCACCACCTCCACCACAATCACAGCCTCTTCTCCCACTCCGCCCTCAACCCCTCCAACCTCCTCCAAACCTTCCCCCCCAACTCCTCAAACTCAACCAACCTCTCCTCACTCACCAACTCCATCCCCCCTTTCCGTCCCGTCATCTTCCCCTGCCTCCTCAACTCCTCCACCTCCTCCACCCTCCCCTCCCACCCCCACCCATCCACCTCCGTCTTCCTCACATAGCATCTCCCCCACCTATCCGCCGCGCTCCCCCACTTTATCTTCTCTGCACCCTCACTATCCAGCGCCTCTTGTTCCGCTAATGCAAGCCACGCCGGCGCATAGGAACCGTTGTACCCCGTGATCGGATGCCAGGGCGATCCCAGCCATCTGACCAGATACAACACAACTTGATACCAGAAAAACATAAACGCGTTCAAAGGGAACAGCGTAGTCTGCACTATACCCGGGTGAGCGAGGTAGATTTTTGGAGGGGCTTTCTCGGCCGAGGTAGAGGAGGAGAAGTACTCCTCGACGTAGGGTTTGCTTGTGGGAAGGGAGGAAGTCAAAGCCAATATATCGGTGAGACGTTTGGTGGATTCATAGGCGGCGTCGGTGCGGAGGGCCTGGAGGTCGTCGAGGGAAAAGGTGTCCCAGTCGGCGTCGATGGAGGATTCCCAGATTATTCTTCCGGGTGCGAGACGGGAGGATTTCAGGCGGGAGAGTAACGGGACAAGTTTTTGCGCAAAGAGGTAGTGCCCGAAGACGTTTGCGCAAAAGACCTGCCCCATTTGTTCTTTTGAGGATGGGATGGGGTGGATGGTTTGGCCTGAGTTGCCGCCTTTGAAGGTTGGCCAAGTTGTGGCCGAGACGAGGCCTTTGGTGAAGATGTTGTGGGCGACTTTGGTCCAGTTGAGGCCGTACCACCCCCCGATGCCGGCGTTGAAGATTATCGAGTCTAGGCGGGGGATTTTGACGTTGGTGAGGGATTCGAATAAGGGGGTGGTGGAGGGGGAGGAGAGGGTGCCGTTGAGGAGTTGGTCGGCTGCGGCGGTGATGGTGGGGAGGTTGCAGAGGTCGATTTGGACGGAGAGGATGTGGATGCGGCGGGTGGCTTGTTGGGGGTTGTAGTTTTGGCCGGTGCGGGAGCGGAGGGCGGGGGAGGATTCGGCGAATTTTTTGGTGTGGGAGCGGAGGGCGGTGATGGTTTCTTGGGATTTTTGGGGGGAGCGGGTGGTGGGGATGAGGATGAGGTGGGAGGTGAGGGAGCGGGTGGTGAGGTAGTCGTCGATGAGGCGTTGGCAGATGCCGAAGCCGATGCCACTGGGTTAGGGGCGGGACATGTTAGGGCGCTGGTGAAGTTTGGACGGAGGGGGGGATGGGATGGAGCTTACCTGTTGGCGCCTGTCACCAAGACGAATAGGGTGTCCTTTTCAGGAGCTCGGTCCCAGGGTGGCGGTACCATGGTGTCGTTATTGCCGTTAGTTAAGGCGGTGCTTGTTGTAGAGAAACGGTATTGGTGTTGAAGAGTGTCGAGAGAGGGAGCTGCTCGGGCGGTCAGGGGAGGCTATAATTAGGGAGCTGGTTGGCTATCGTGTAGCGGGCACTATTGGATACGGTATAAAGTGGAGAGGATCCGGAATATACAGCCGACTTCAATATTATGCAGCCATGACAGCAGTCGTTTCTGCGCCTGCGTGATACGTCGTCAGGTCGGCCGCGGTGACAAGCTGTTGTTGGGCGAATCAGCCTGTCAAATTTCCCAGTGGATCAGCAGCTGGGGAAGGGTGAGGCGGACAGCTCAGCCCAAGCACAGATCACCCCATGGAACGTGTCCTCTACTTCACAGAGCATCGAGAGGCCTCGGACTGTCACCGTCAACGTAATCTGGAAATTACGACGTCGCCCTCGGTCTCGGTATCTTGACGAGGGCCAGAACATCTTGTACCTTGCATTGGCCAACTGACAAGTAGACACAGCTAAGCTATCTGTGGCCCCGCTTCCAATAACACGCTGTGCCTCGACGGCACCACCCGCAGCGTCCCCACCTCTAGCTACTTTCTAACACCAACACATCTGACAACTGACAACGACATCCAGATCGACAAAATGCCAGTCAAAGTTCTGATTTTTGCTGGCGCTCCAGAGAGCAGCACGCTCAATTGGGATACCGGGCTGTTATCCGACTTTTCCGATCCGATTGCTCAGTTTGCTGGACTCACGACAGACAGGCAACAGCAAACATCTGGACTGACTGAAGACCAAGCTGTCTGGAGATCTCTGACTTTGGATAAATCTCACGACAACTCAAGCAACCAACCGAAGCAAGGAGCCTTTAACCCTTACTACGATGAGCCGGCCGAGTTTCTACCTGGCACAGGACCCGAATTCCTCACTACTGTATATACTCAGTCCTTCACATCGACCCGAAATGGAGAGTCCCAATCCCAGTCTCAGTCGCAGGACCATGCATTATCACAGCTATACGAACACTCGATAGCCATCCACCAGGAAATGCCGTCTTCTCACCTTGTCCTGGACCACAGCCAGAGCGACCAGTCAGCCTCGTTCATCAGCAATGAAACCACCTCCTTCATGTCTGACCGCACCAGCCAGCATGAGCCTGCAAGAGGACCGTTGCCTTTCCGAGGTGATACCCACCTTGCCGACCTCAAAGATATCCCACCAGCCTCACATCTTACCAAACTTTTACCCCAGACTGTAAGCGTCAATCTGATTGTAGGCATCATCTCCGTAGCCCGCCCACGAGTCGTCAACACTCGCTGGGGGCCCAAGTATCTGGTAGAGATTCTGGTCGGCGACGAGACCAGAGCCGGTTTCACCATCACCTACTGGCTCCCATCTTACGACATCGAGAAAAGCTGCCTTGCCGGACTGCGGCCCGGAGATATTGTCCTAATGCAGAACATTGGGCTAAATGTGTTCCTGAAAAAGGTCTACGGGTCCAGTCTGCGCAAGGACCTGTCCAAGGTCCACCTTCTGTACCGGGTGAAGCTTGATTCGAAAGACAGCGGTGGTCACTATGCAGCATCCGATCTGTCATCGACCAGCAACCGCCATCCGCAGCTTGACAAGACACACCAGGTTCGAGACTGGGTGTTGAACTTTGTCGGGGGTGGTAACCGACAGCAGGACAAATCCAAGACCAAGGCCAATCCAAAGCGCCGTTGGGAACGGCCCCCAGACGACGATACCCAACTGATGTCCTGATTACCTTATTGACAATGTAGAAGGCCACTGCATTTTCGATCATCGTTGTCCGACTTTTGTCACCATCGTCTCGTGTTGTCATCGGAACTTCTTACGATATCGACGGTGCCGGTTTTGGTTCCGTCACTGACAAATGTACCCCTGTCCCTCGGAGGCTTGGCGGCACGGTCCGGCTGCTGAGACCCTCCCGTGGCTGTGAATGAACTCTCGAGCATGCTTTGCGTGGCCTCCGCGTCAGAAGAGAAATTACGACTACGCGGCTCTTTTGCACAGGGGTTGGCTGGTGTTGACATATAACGATAGAAGGCGTTCATGACGAAGCTCAATTGCCTCAGCTCTCGGCCAGCCTTGACTAATCCAACGTGAAAATCCTACCTTGGCAGAAAGCTTCGACTCAAGATGATGCGCAGACGCCACAAGAAATCTCGCCGGGGGTGTTTGGAGTGTAAGAAACGACACATCAAGGTGAGTTCGTCTGATGCATGGGCCTTTTGATTTTCACTAACTGGGAAACCTAGTGTGACGAGACACGGCCACGGTGTATTAATTGTACCACAGTCGAACGGGATTGCCAGTACTCGACCCCTGGATATCAATCTTCTTCGGAGACCTCGGGGAGTCCCGTGCCGGTATCCCAGCCTGCTTTTGTTCTCCCGAGCACCGGCTCAGCCCCAGCCTCCGTGTCGGCGCCGGCTCCGGCTTCTGACCATGCCACGCCCGCTTTCTCGCCCGCGACGCCCATGCCGGAGGCACAGCCCTATCTTTACACTGGCGATATGAGCGGCAAAATCGACATCGTGCACATGCAACTCTTCTACCACTACTTGACCAACCACTCAGTCATCTATCCGTTCGTCGACTACGATGGGGGCTTGAAACGGATCATCATCGAGGTGGCACTTCGCGAGCCGTTTCTTCTACACTCCATCATTGCCATGGCAAGCCGGCACCTTAGTATGACTGGGTCCAGCAACACGGCATACTATCATGACCTCGCCATTGAACTTCAGACGCATGCCTTGTCTTTGTTTAACAGCTTCGATGTCGAGTATTTTGCCCAGTCCATCGAGAGACGGGTGCCTGTCTTCCTCTTTTCCGCCATCCTAGGGTTCCACGCTCTGTGCGACATGCTGGCATGTCGAGATGACACCTTTCCTTCGAATCTGGCCAGGCTGACAGGGTACTTTCGTTTGCATCGAGGCATCCTCGCCGTGATGGAGGGTCATTGGGAAGACCTCAAGAAGACAGAGCTCAGCATCCTCTTCGACAAAATAGTGCCTCGCTGGTATGAGATCAGCGATGACGGGGGCTCGGATTGTGACGATATCAAGCAGAGAATTCAGACTTCTCCCAATCTCGATGATGGCCAGCGGGAGGCCTATGCAAAGGTTCTCGCATACCTCCAGTGGGTGTTTGATGCCAAGCCCAACTATCGCAGCCGAGCTCACCTGCTGTGCAGTTTTGCGTAAGTTGATGCTCCACTATTGATGCTGGCCGATGCCTGACATGACGGCAGTGTGATGATTCCTAGGCCCTTTGTCGACGATGTTGAGGCAGGCAGGCCCGAGGCGTTGGCTATCCTCGCATACTTTTATGTCGCTCTCCATTTCTGCCGTGATATCTGGCTGATTGGCAATTCAGGCCAGTTTCTCTTGGCCTCGCTCGCCAGTCACCTCAGTCAGCTTGGTCCAGAGTGGCCTGCCTGGCTGGAAAAGCCATGTCAGATGCTGAGAGAGTCGTTGGAGGAGGAGGCGCTGAACACGCAATCTTCTGCGACCAGCATCGCCTCGGCTTCACCACTCCCAACCCTGAGCCATTCAGGGCTTGACGATTCATGAGCGGCACACGACATGTCACATGATTTCTCTGGGCGATTGAACTGTCTTAGTTTCTCAGACCACTCGCTCCCCCACGGCTCCACAACGACATCAACTGTCAACGTTGTGTCTACCGCCGCAATGGGACACGATATCGTCATCACCAGGCCCTCGGAGGCTGATGCCGGGCGCATCGCAGAAATCCACATCGCTGCCATGGATCCGAATCCACTCCTGCATGCACAGTTTCCCACGCCAAAAAGTCTCGAGGAGCTTCACCGCTTTCTCGAGGCCGAAACGCTCGACGAGATACGTGACCCTGTGTCTGGCGTCTTGGTCTCTCGAGATGGCCCAGCTGGACCTGTGACTGGGTTTGTTAAATGGACCTCTCCATCGCACCCTCAGGATGTCAAGCTTGAAAAGAGCGACATCGTCCACCTCGAAGGATGCTGCCGTCAGTTTTTGGATGAATATGGCTCGCGTGCTGAGGAAGCCAAGGAGAGATCGGTTGGAGATAAGCCGTGCTACCGTGAGTGTGCTCCCGCATTCCATATCCCGTGTTGGCGTCCTTGGCAGCGCGGGTGTATCCTAGACAGATATGCACAATCTGGGGAAGTTGCAGTTGGCCCCGAAAACGCCCGAGATGGTTGTTTATGTCCGAAGGTCTTCAGGCAAGCTAATCAACTGCATCGCCCAGGACTGAGTTTTGTGTGCACGGATCCTCAGCATCAAGGCAGAGGAATAGGCACGCTACTGACTCGAAGGGTTCTGGAGATGGCTGAGAGAGACCACCTACCTGTGTACCTGGAGAGCACCGATGTGGCTGTCTCTATTTATGAGCGGCTCGGGTTCCGTTCCATCGACAGCTTCGAGATGCGGATTCCCAGGCGAGGGTCAGATACGGAAACGGTTCTTTACAAAGAGGAATGCATGGTGTGGTACCCTTCTGGTCAAAGATAGCAATTTTGAGCGACTGGCAGCGAATCGGTCCTTTCCTCGACCGGGCATACGTTGTACTCGACATTAGCAAGATTTTGTCCGGCCTCGGATTGGTCAATCTCCAAAGTAACGGGATCTGGATGACGGGCTTCATGCTGGGGAGACGCCTAGATTTCCACTCTGGACACGTGCTTTTCGGCTCCAACAGATGTCCAACATGCATCGTCATGGTCAAAAGCGACTTCCCGATAGTTATCAGATAAGAAAAACAAGGCTCCACCCGACAGGTAGCACGACAGTAGAGAACGGGTAGAATGGTTCGCATCACTTGACCCTTTGATCTTCAGCCCCTGGGGTTGAACAGTGTTGAGGTTTACTGAAGTATGAAAGCCATCACGATATGCAGATTGGCGAAGTCGGACGAGGTGGTGTGGACCCCCGCGGCCCTGTCTGAGTGTGTTACCGCACCGGCGCAGGGGGGACCCTTGAATCATCCTCCGCATATTTCGAGCCCAGGACAGCAGCGGTGTGGGGAATGGATGGAGGGGGAGGGGTCAGAGAGCACATCACCTTGTTCACACCACATCGGATACGCTATCCAATTGTTTTGGATGGAACAATCAAGCGGCAGGCAATGTTGGAGTTCCTCTTCGACTTACCGGCCTCTCCTTCTTGAATGGAACATGACCACGAAAAATACTCGGATGGTAACACCAACCTCGTCAAATCAGCAATGGATATCCAAGAATTCCCAAGCATACCAAGCTCGTTTCAAGACCGCTTTTCCCGAAGGTCGTCACTGTCGTGTGTGTCGTGCATGGTGGACTACTGTCCAAAGGACTGACTCGAACCATTACGTTAAAGTATTCCCAAAGGGACGGCTACAAGCGGAAGACTTTCCGGCGCCGGCAGCATTCTCAGCGCCGTCCAAACACTGGAGGGCCCGGGGCGGTGATTGTTACCGTTGGGGACCCACAGCGGCCTGCAGCGAGGTTCCCCAGGGGTGCCCTGAAAGTACCGTGCCACACACGCGACCGACCGTTATCGCCGGCTTACAATTATGTTTCTCGCAATTGATTCGAGATAAGGCCTTTGTCCTTTTTTTCCCTATCAGTAGTCATGCAGCAACACACACTCTGTGTATCGACAGAAACGGGAAGAGATGGCCGCTCATCACTCTGTCAGTCAGCCTACACACTACTGTAGGCCACACCACTCTAGGCCTTGGTGGTGGTACAGCACTGTACCTCTGCAGTAGACACGAGATTGAGTTCAGCAAGCTGGGCTGCTGAGGCTGTTAGTGAATGACGTTTGCCTCGTCAAGAACCGGCGCAGCGGATCCTGGTCCACAGAGGTCCATCGCTAATTCCGCCTTCATTGTCTGTCCCCGAATGTCTGGGCACCAACCCACCGACGTCCACTTCCTTGCCTCGTTACCTCACACACTCTGGCATCTAGAGCATCACCGAGCTTCCATCTTGCTCCCCTCTCGGAGCTGTGGCCTGCGTCTGAGCATTCTCTATTGCCCGTTGGCTCCAGAACAGACCACCCGTTCGCTGTTCCTGACAGCTCCGTCCCCATCACCTCCATCTTTCTTGAACATCCATCACAACATCACTAATAAGTGGGGAGACTTCACAACGTCACAACAACAAACAAAAAACCACGACGTTTTATAATCACCAGATCCCGCGTGTGTACGTTGCTACGCTGTCGACGACGCAAATGACGCAGACAAGCCTTGCTTATCTCGCCCTAGTCTCGATCATCACTTAGATTTCCCCCTTATCCCCCACACCACCACATCTCTGATATCCTGCCTCATCTACAGCCTGCATAGCATATTCCCACGCAACCGGCCAGGCCGGCCGTGTCCTGGCGTACCCGTTCTTTTCTTTATACTGCCTATCTCCCGAGACACACACACGCATACACGGCAGAGGTGACGTCTGGACGGACGGCAACCTTGGAATTTCCCCATATCGGCCCCTATCGACTGGCGAGAGATAAGCCCATTCCCAACGGCTTTCTCAACGACCTCGATTCAACACACCCCCTCGCTACGGTACACCCCTGTGTCATCATCAGCCCAACCTATAGCCTCTCTTGATAGATAGGAAATCTTCCGGGTGCCCCTGCACTGCGCCAACAGCGAGCAGCAAGCTTATCTACAAGCCCTGTTTATTCTCTTATCAGTATCAACCTACCCACGAGGGTAACTCTCAGCTATCAGCCAACCAGCAGTCTTGTGGTTCTACCAGCCTGCCTTTTCCAGAAACCGCTGACATAGCGAAGTGTGTCTTTGTGGGGTGTGAGAAGGAGGAAAGGGAAGATCTCCCCCATCTTGTGACGGAACCACGCGGCGCGGACCCTGCTCTCTCTCTGTCTTGGCTTAACGAATCTCTCTTCGAAAAGCCCGGTCTGTTTGGCTCGTTCCGGCCCAGGCACGCAAGACACACAGCATTACATTGGCAACCCGGCCTGCTTTTTCTCCACGCGGGGTTACCGTCTGATCTTCTGGGCTGAGGAGAAGTAACGGAGGGGGTCCTCTTTCTGGGCAGAAGAACGTGGAACTTGTTGATTTCGTGCGTCTCCGTGTGGTTGTCGTTTTCTCTGGGCCACCGTCATCGACTGGATATCCGCGGGGGAACTGCTGCTCTCTTTCGTCTGCGGTTGGTGAGAAAGTAAAAAGGAAAAATCATTTTCGCGCAGGTCCCCATTCGAAAGGTTGGGACGCACGGCTTGCGATACTACCACCACACCCACGCCCACACCCTTTTTCGTGTCCTCGGAACTGTTGAAACACAGGTACAGGGCCGGACAGGATAGGGCCAGGCCTCTTCTTTCTTCGGGAGTTCCCGAACACATCACATTAAACAGATCCCACTCCAGCCCATCATGTCCACATCTATTGCCGTCCCCCGGACGGCACCCATTGCCATTGCGCCAAAACCCCCGCGCTTCCCACCGAGCCGGCAGGGCAGCGTGCACCACTTTGATTCGACCTCTTACAGAAGTGGCTTCAACTCGCCGGATTCTGGATCGGTTCAGTCGTCGACGAACACGCCGCCTTGCGAAGCCTGTCGGAGCAGGAGGAGTGACTGTGTCATGAGCGAAGACACGGATGATCACTGCGTGGCTTGTCAGTACAGCGGGACCGAGTGCTCGTTGGCGGACAGCAGCCTGCCGGGGGTGAGGAAGAGGAAGCTGAATGGGGTTGATAGTGCCGAAGAGGGCAGGAGTAAGAGAAGGTGAGACAGACTTTTTTTTTCTTTTTTAATGAGTGACAGGTTGGGGGATGAGGAGGTTGGCCCCCACATTATATGTTCCTTCATTTTCTCTTTCTCAGACTTGTCTTCTTTTTCTACATTCTTACTCTTTTTCTTGTACTGTGCATCACCTATGCCCAGCCCTACCCCCGAAAGGGCCGAGATAGCCCCCATCGAGATCTCTGTCTGTTCTACAGGACTCACCTGACACGTGATTGGTCAATATAGTTCCCCAGGAAGGTCTGATAACAGATCACAGCGTCGGCGGCAGAACCAGCACCACCAGCAACCCAGCGTTTCCTGCACCACAACCACCAGCTCCCTAATCGAAGACATGGCCAACTTTGGCGGGCCGACACTCCTCAAACGCACGCTGGGGTTGCAGGCGGATCGGTACTGCCAGTACATCGGTCCCACGACCGACTTTGAGCCCTCCCTCATCAACCTGTCCTCGTTTGACCCGCAGGACGAATCCCTTCTCGCTCGGGGAACGCTGAGAAAAGTAAGCGATAACGAGACGTTCTTGCTACTACCTGATCACAACACCCCGGGATACGACCGCATCTTTAGCGACGCCGACGAAATCGAGAATATCGTCGCTCCCCACGGGAGGAGGCTGATCAACTTGTACTTTCGGGTAGTGCACCCGGGCTTCCCCATCATCCAGAAGAATGTCTTTCTCGAGAAATACGAGCGGTCCCATCGCGAGTTTTCCCCTCCGTTGCTGGCGGCGGTGTATATACTGGCGATCAACTGGTGGGAGCATGAGCAGGAACTGGCAGGGCTGCCGAAGCCGAACGTGAGGGAGCTGGAGAGGCTGGTGAGGACGACGTTGGCGGATGCGATGTATAGGCCGAAGCTGTCGACGATTCAGGCAGGACTGCTGTTGAGTCAGAGGCCGGAGGGGGATCAGTGGGCGCCGACTGCGCAGCTGGTGGCGGTAGGACAGGAGCTGGGGCTGCATTTGGACTGTATGAACTGGAAGATCCCACCGTGGGAGAGGGGGCTGAGGAAGAGGCTGGCTTGGGGGTTGTATTTGCAGGTTTGTTTTCTCACCTCTCATCACTTTCGGCGGGGGGTGTGATGTTGACAAAAAGTGAAAAAGGACAAATGGGGCGCCCTTGTCCACGGCCGACCCTCGCATATTTTTGCGTCAAACTGGGCTGTCCAGCCTCTCAACCCCAACGACTTTCCCGACATTGAATGCGATGAAACCGACAACGAGGAACGCCTCGAGCTGGAAAGGGGAAGGGTGCTGTTCCGGCAAATGGTGCAGCTTTCCCAGATCCTGGCTGAGATCCTCGACACTTTTTACACGTTGCAAGCCACCTCCCAGATCGCCAATGCCGGACCGCAAGGAACGCAGCTCGTTCTAGGACTTGCCAAACCGATCCAGCTGAAGTTGAAGGAATGGTACTCGGCCTTGCCAGCAGTGATTAGAATGGACTCTACCTTTCAGACCACCCCTTCCTCTTCCTCGGGGTCCCGGTTCTCGCCCATAGGATACCTCCACCTAGCCTACTTTGCGACCGAAATCACACTGCACAGGCGAATCATAAGGTCGATGTCCCCGGATCCCTCGTCAGAATCCCAACCACCGCCGGACCCGTACATCCAACACATCTGCCGCTCGGCCGCCAAAGCCAGACTCATCTCGGCAATGGACTTTGTGAATCGCCTTACTCCCAGCCATCTCCGAGCATTCTGGTATTTTGCGTCAAAAACGAACTTTGCCTTGATCGGCACCTTTGGTTCGTTGTTGTGGGGGACGAGTCCGGGAAGGGAAGAAGCAGAGTGGTATAGACGGCGGCTGGGTGAGTATCGGTGGACGCTGTCGGTGAGTAGTAAACCAGGGGAGGGAACGAGCAAAGGGTTGACGGAGTTTGCGATGGGGATGCTGGATATCAGCAGGGGGTTGTTGAAGCAGCTGCCGGAGAAGCCGCTGTTGAGTCGGAGCGGGAGTGAGGTTGGGTTTGGTGGTGGGGGGGTTGAGCAGGTGAGGAGGAGCAGTCTTTTTGCGCTGGGGCATACGGGGGGGAGTAGTGCTAGTTTGGGGAGTTTGGGCGGAGGAGGGGGGGTAGGGGGAGGGTTTAGTATGGGGATGCAGAGTCCGGGGAGTGATGATGTTGATGAGGGGGAGGGAGAGGAGGAGATGGATAGTGAGGAGGAAGAGGAGGAGGAAGAGGAGGAGGAGAGATAGTGACGGGGGAGGTTCGGTTGGAATTAGGAGGGGAGGGGAGGGGTTATTTGGCTTTGGTGGAGTTGAAGACGCGGGTTCAAGACGGAGATATGGAGGGAGGTCGGGAAGGTGGCTGGAAGTTTTTGACGGCCGCGATGATGTGGCTTGATTGGAGGGCTTCAGACGAGGTGGTAATCGCCGTGACTTCCATATCCAGCCCTGGAATGGCTCGCTGGTGGAATACTACCCGGTATCAGTTTCATTGCGAACTGGATTTGAACACGAGGGTGAGGGTGCGGGGGGGACGGCTGAGATGTGTTTTGTGAATGGGTGATTGGGCTGGTTCAAGGTAACAGTCGCCATGACTTCCCATTTTGGACCACAAACATGGGGCAGAAACTCGGACTTTTTTTTTCATGACAAAGAGGAGAGCTGAGAGCCTCCCAAAAAAAAAAAAACTCCGCGGAGAAGAGATGGGAACTTTTTGGGAGGGGGGAGGGGGAAGGGGGGGTGGTTGTTGGGTATTGTATCGCTGAGCACGCGATCTGGTGCTCGATGGGGGAGGATGTCATGGTCATGTGCCGAACGGGTAATGGCGTCATATTTTTTTCTTTTTTTTTCCCCCTTCTTGGCTCTGCTTGGCTCTGCTTGGCTACGCTTGGTTTTGGACCCTTTTATGCAAGGGACTAGCGTTACGTGGGGTTTGGGGGTAGGGGATGGCTTTGATGAAATATGTTATGATGTTTGGAAACTTTTTTTTACCACTTGATACCCGAGTTCTATGTTGTAGAGGTTGGGTGGGATAAGGGATTTTTTTGTGTTTATATGTAGGTAGGCTGGATGGGAGTGGTAAAGATTGATAACATGATTTGATGATGGGATGGGGTATAGACTGGTTATGATATGATGGGATGATGTTAGATTTATCAAGGTTGAATAGACTATTTTGAGATACGCTTTGGGGTGTTTCGTGAGGACCTGGGGACGGTGGGTGATGTGTTTGTGGCGTGTTGTACCAAGGTAGAGATGTCCTGTTCAGATTATAGACGGCCGATGTTTAAACATGGGTCATCTCACCCCTCGGAAGGCAAGGTAAATAGAATGGCACTGATATCCGATCCAGCTTGCCCTCAACTTTTAGCATCACCCACCAGTCAGCCACATTATGGTACTTAGGTAGGTATCTATACCAACAGAGGAGCATCAAACCCATCAATCTCATCCGCCCAGGGTATCCCCTCCTGCGCCCCCACACCCCTCATAACAGTCATCGCCGCGGCCTTGTTCCCGCGGACGACAGCGCTCCTGATATCCCAGTTCCTCCCGTCGTTGTTGCTGGCCGTTTGTTGGCGGAGGTACTCTGAGCAGTACGCCCCGGTGAAGGTATCCCTATTTTTTTTTCTTCCAGTCAGCAACAACCTTTTGCACTTTATTACCTACACAGTGTACCTACCTTGGAATAATTGGGTAGGTAAGGTAGGTATGTAGGTAGGCAGGTAGGTAGGTAACTTGGGGTGTAAAGAAATGGATTGATCTCACCCAGCCCCGAGGGTATCCCCCCCCCCATTACAGAAACATCATACGCAGGGCACCGTCCACTTTCCTGATTATTCGCATAAAACGCGCCCTGTTTCCCCAGCGTGATGACGACGTTCTTCACGCCTTTGTTTAGAAGTTTTTGGGCGATGGTTTTCCAAGTGTGTTTGTTGACTTGTTGGTTGTTGTTATTGTTGGATATAATGGCCGCTGCCTCGTGTTCGTTGACGATGAGGTGGGTTAGGTACCGATAGAGGTGGTCCGCGATGCCCGGGGGGGAGGGGGCCGGGGCGGCGTTGAGGCAAAACGGGATGGCGGCTTTGCCGGCGGTTTCGATTATAGTCTCGACGACGGGGGTGGTGAGTTCCATTTGGGCGATGATCAAGTCTGGGAGTTGGTTTCCGCTGCTGCCGCTACTACTACTACAAACACCACCACCGAGTTGGAGGGGGGTGAGGAAGGAGGACGGCTTCCAGGCGGCTGTTGCGCCGGGGAAGAAGAGACATCTGTTTTCCTTTGTCGGGGTCTCGATTATGACGACGCAGATGCTGGTGGGGGTGTTTGGGATGGTGAGGATGCCGGAGGTGTCGATGCCGTTGGCGGCGAGTTTGGTGATGAACTTTGGGCCGTGGTGGTCCGAGCCGACGGTGCCGATGAGTTTGACGTTGATGGTTATGCTGTCGTCGGAGGGCGAACTCGGGTGGTTGCTGTGGCATGAGCGGTATGTGGCGATGGCGGAGTTGGCGCCTTTTCCTCCGAGGGTTTCGGTGTACTGGGTTGCTGGTAGGCTTTCTCCCGGGTTGGGGAGGCGGGGGGTGGTCATGATGAGGTCGACGTCGAGGCCGCCTATGATGGTGATGAGGTGGGGTGTCATTGGGGTTATCGTTCTGGTTGGATTGGTATTGTGGGTTGGTTGATTGTTGATGAGCTGTCAGGGGCAAGGAAGCATTGTTCAGGGGTTGAATAAGGGCTAGCGAGGTTTCATTGAGATGTGTCTTTTCTTGTGGGAATTGTGTGGTCAAGATCGTAGTCTTTCTGTATGAGATGGTACGTAGGTAGGTAGTGATCATGATAGGAGTCCTTTCATCCAGCCCAACTCGGTCTGTCGGCAACACCCAAGAGCTCACACAAAGACCACTCACTAGGTACCTACCTACCCGGCTCCTTCCCGCAAAACATAGAGCTTACGTGATCTGTAGGAACAAAGGGTGCCCAAGGATAGCTCTAGTCAACAGGCGTAAGGGGGCTGTAGGTTACATGCTCCGTCCATCTCAACTTGAGTCCGCTGTGAGCAACATCACGGCCATGTTCAACTGACAGGACTTCACATCAGCTGTAATCAACACGCTCGCCATGTTCAGCCTACAATACCCTCACGATGGTGCTCTATTTAAACAATTTCCACCCCATCCAAGATCCCTCTCATTCCTCCTCATCAAACCATCCATCCATCACCATCATCAACACCAACACCAACACAACACCACATCAAAACTACTAACCTACCCACCAGCGTACTAACAACCCAACAGCCACCACCACCACTACCATTTCTCAAAATGGCCTCCCCCAACCCCCGCCGCGAACCCATCACCCTCTTCCCCCAACTCAAACCCTACCTCATCTCCCCCCTCGGCCCCCTCATCACCCCCCCCCATCGTCCTCTGCCCAATCTGCACCTCCCCCCACGAAATCCTAACCCCCCTCACCCCCTCCCGCCTCCGCCCAACCGCCCTCCCCGGCATCGTCCTCTTCTGCGGGCACATGGTCTGCAAACCCTGCTTCACCATCCACCACAACTCCATCCGCACCCTGGAAAGCTCCCCTCCCGAGTCCTACCGCCCGGCCTCTTACATCCCCGCCCCTCCCCCCGCCCCTCCCACCGTCGATTGTCCCGTCTGTGAGCACCCACTCTCCCATGCGGACACCTCCTTCTGCCGGCACACGCTGCACACCCCGGCTATCTGCCCGGCGAGCGGTGTACCAAAAACGTTGCCGGAAGGCGGGCAGGCGCCGCGGTTCTGCTCTGAATGCAGGGTTCTGATTGGGAGGCTGGCGGGGCAGGACGTGGTGAGGTTGAAGGGGTTGGGGGTGACGGATGCGGATGAGATGTTGAGGGAGGTGACGATTAAGGTGCCGCAGTCTTGGGATGAGAATTTCCCGATGTATGCTGTTGACGGGGTGATGGTGGAGGATGGGAAGGATCCGGTGGAGTATATCCAAGGGGAGGTTCGCAGGGGGATCAGGACGATAGAGGAGGAGACGGGGTCTCTTTGGGCTCAGCCGGAGGGGGAGGTTAGTGGGAAGTGGTGGGAAGAGAGGAGAGGGGAGTATATGTAAGTTTTTTGGGTAAGTTGTGGAAGGAAAGAGGTAGGTGAAGGTAAGTACCTAGGTATCTAAGGCTGGTTCTGGATACGTACGAGATTGCTTGTTAGGTAAGTTTGGTGTGTAGATGGATGGGATGGGTAAATCAATAGTATTTATTAATACAAAAAAGGTTATTACCTAACCAGAAAATACTGTGTCTTGTTTTGCTTGTGATGTTTTGTGAATTTGTGTCTTTTTTCTATGACTGTGATAGCTACAAGGTAGGTAGGCAGGTAGGTAGTTTACATGATTCTGATGACACTCCGCGCCGGATTCGAGGCGTGTTTCTAGAAATATACCTTGGTACGCAAGATTTGGGTTGGTCCGGTCCAGCTTGTATTTCGATCTCATTTGAGGTACCTAGGTAGTTGATGTGCCTCCCAACGAGCGTAACAAATGCTTGACGACATCGTCTTGGCCTTTCTCAGTCGCCCAATCCAGCGCTGTCCGTCCCTCCCGGTCCTTTGCATCAAGAAGGGCTCCGTTCTGTAAAAGCAGACTGACAGTCCTAACGTGTCCGTTCTCAGCGGCAAGCATAAGCGGAGTTTGCAAAGACTTCTGATCTCTTGCCTCAACATCTCCTTTATATTTAAGAAGTGTCCACACAACAGCCTCGTGCCCGTTTTCAGCCGCCCGAGAAAGCGGTGTCCGGGCATGTTTCCCATCGAGAGTCTCAACATCGGCGCCACACTCAAGGAGTAGTTTTACTATGGTTTCGTGCCCGTTTTCAGCCGCCCAAGAAAGCGGTGTCCGGGCATATTTCCCATAGCGAGTCTGAACATCGGCGCCACACTCAAGGAGTAGTTTTACCGTAGCCAAGTCTCCTCTCTCGGCCGCCCGTGAGAGTGGTGTGTAGTCATATTCCCCATAGCGAGTCTCAACATCGGCGCCACACTCAAGGAGTAGTTTTACTATGGTTTCGTGCCCGTTTTCAGCCGCCCGAGAAAGCGGTGTTCGGCCATGTTCCCCATCGCGAGTCTCAGCATCGGCGCCACACTCAAGGAGTAGTTTTACTATGGTTTCGTGCCCGTTTTCAGCCGCCCAAGAAAGCGGTGTTCGGCCATGTTCCCTATCGCGAGTCTTAACATCGGCGCCACACTCAAGGAGTAGTTTTACTATGGTTTCGTGCCCGTTTTCAGCCGCCCAAGAAAGCGGTGTTCGGGCATATTTCCCATAGCGAGTCTGAACATCGGCGCCACACTCAAGGAGTAGTTTTACTATGGTTTCGTGCCCGTTTTCAGCCGCCCGAGAAAGCGGTGTCCGGGCATATTTCCCATAGCGAGTCTTAACATCGGCGCCACACTCAAGGAGTAGTTTTACCGTAGCCAAGTCTCCTCTCTCGGCCGCCCGTGAGAGTGGTGTGTGGTTATATTCCCCATAGCGAGTCCCAACATCGGCGCCACACTCAAGGAGTAGCTTTACCGTGGCTCCGTGTCCCCCCTCAACCGCCCATGAGAGAGGCGTGCCGCAAAAAATGTCAGCGGCGTCTACTTCTGCGCCTGCGCCGATAAGGAGCCCTACGACAGCTTCGTGACCATTTGAGGCTGCCCAGGACAAGGGCGTCTGGCCATGTCTCTGGTCTGCTGCGTCGACACGTGCGCCCATGTCAAGAAGCAATTGGACAGCTTGTTCATGCCCACTTGAGGCTGCCCAGGACAAGGGCGTTCGGCCATCTTCATCCGCTACCTCCAAGCCTGCACCCTTTGACAGGAGCCGCTGAAGAGCTTCCGTGTCCCCATTTCCAGCTGCAATCGAGAGCGCCGTCCGACCCGTTTCATCCTTTTTGTCAATATCAAATGGTTTCAACTTTGAGTCTTCCGCGGTTAAGTGCAAGGGGCCGGTATTTTTCGCTTCGATGAAGTGCAGCAAGATCGGATCCGCCCGGGAATCATTTGAAGAGAAAGGATCATTCTCGTTCCTCCATGATTTCCAGACTTCGAGCCACTCCTGCTCTGATGGCTCTGCCAAATCCTCTGGCCGCATGTAGTCAGAATATTCCTTGTCCCAGACTGCGTTCTGCCGAGTGGACGAGACCAAAGCCATGGCGTCTTGATCCAGGTTGGCCCATGTCTCCGAGTGAAGGGAGATTTCGTCAAGGTATTCTCTCCCACTGGGAGGCTGAGGGATAGAATTCTCACGCATCGGTCTCTTGAATGAGTCGCTCGACAACGATAGCGATTTCTCAAAGGCTCCAGGAGTCTCTGGGATGGCGGTGTCAAAAGATGGCACCGCCATTAGGGACAATGACTTCAGGTGATTTGCGACGTGATCTACCACAAAGGCGTGCATTTCTGACGTATTTTGTCCCTTCTCGACGAGAGGTTGTATTTTCTCGGGGATTTGCTCGCAGAGGGGGCAGACGAACTTGTCGCGGAGAGCCATCTGTTGCTTTCTGGGAGAGAGTGCGTCAAGCTGTGCCTGGGTGGGCGTCTTCAGCTTTCTTTTTGGATGAGAGTCGAGGTTTTGCATGTGCTCCCTCCATTGCAACTCGGTTTCAAAGGTCTCCGGGGCATCATGGTCAATATCGCAATACCAAACGATAGTATGAACCTTGCGAAGCCAGTCGCCGGAATGGGCAGATTCCATATGAGCTTTCCATTGGTTGCGGTGCAGAAAAAAGAGCTGGGACTTTGCACACTGGGGGAAGAGACAGCCGTAGGGTTCGATATGCTCGTCGATGTGGTGTCTCCAGTGGTCGTCTCTCGCCCCCTGTGCCTTGCGTTCCAAGGGCCTGAAGCAAAAAGGACATTGAACCCATGTTTCATATCCAGTCGCTTTTGGTACCGGTGGATAGTTGAATTCATCGTCATGGCTCGTCGATATGGTGCTTATCACTGTCGTGAGAGCTGGCTGTTTTGGACGATGAAGAATTTGAAGCGCCGGCGAGTGAGGATCCGGTCGGGAAGCCTTCGTTGCCCTACTAACTAGAATGCTCGGTTGGGGCGCTGCCCTGCTCTCAAGTTGCTGTTCTGTTCGCATCTGAGGATGTGGGTGTTTGGCGCTATGCTGCGTGGCAGAAGGGGCTTTACTAGGCTCGCGTCTGACGGCAAGCCTTTTTGCGCGGCGTTCAGCTTGTAGCAGTATCTCTCGTCGGATGGCTATGGAATCGCCCAATTGCTGACAGAGGGCTTTGCGAGCGGCCGGGAACCTGTAGCGGACCCAAGTTGTGATATCCCTGCGAAAGAAGATGTCTTCGTCGGTGACAAAAGTGGTTACCGAGTGACCGAGTTGCTTTGCGGATGCTTTTCTGATTGCCACAGCTATGAAATGTAACCGATCCAAGGCAGTCTGGATGGCATGTAAGGCGTCTTCCCATGTTCTAGAACTCAGATGCAGTCTTGTTGGACTGGCTGGGATAACGGACAGGTTGTCAGGCGTATGGTCAACTAGATGTTGCTATGGTAAGCAACCACGGCGTGCCAGGTAGACGATGAAAAAGCTCACCACGCTGCAGGTTCCGCAAAATCATTTCTAACAACTCGACTACCATGGCAGATATGTCTTCCAGTCCCTGTAATCTAGCGTCCAGCGAGGAACTCATCAATGATAACGCTCCGGTGTAGTCGATCCAAAACAAGAAACTATTGCGGAGGCCGAGGAAATCATAGGTGGATTGTTTTTGACTCCTACCAACAGTGGTATCATCAGATGAAACCATGGGTTTTGTGAGCATTGAATCATCGTAGTTGGCCACGATCTGATCAAAAGACTGAAGACAGGTGTGGGTAATGTCGAATATAGCCGTCGAGACATCCTCTTTCGAGACATTCTTTTGTGTCCCGTCCATGGTGTCGCGACGTTTTATGCCAACTTATGTTGAATCACCGTGAGTAGGTTGAGGCAGATCCAAGGCGATGAAAGTGTAGATGTCGAGGTTGGCTGGTAAGAGTTGAAGTCCGCACTCCTTACCTAGGTATAAATGTATCAGCATCTCACACTTTTCTCTCCTTTTTAGATGAGGTGGGAATACCTTGAGCCATCAACCAGTGTTTAATGCTGACCTCTATACCCCGCACGAGAGCAAGACGATCGAGATCCCGTTCCGGGGATGGTTGGAAGACTTCTGCTCACTTTTTGTGTAGTTTATAAAGCCGAGGGTATTATCAAATAACAATTGCCGAAATACTCGAAAATTGTCGATGATTTTGCATCTTCCCTTCAGCAAAATGTGGGATGTTAAGAGATACCACTCAATTGGCGCCACTTCCCTTGGGACCTCACAGCGTGACTTCCTCATGAGCGGGAAGCTGGCCAAGGGTCACGAATTCTGATCGCTTGGCCCTGCCCAACACGTGCCCGACCAACTTTCCATACCTTATGGAGGCAGGTACCTACCTACCTAAGGTACCTTAGCTTGCATGCTGTGGCTCCTTGAGTGAAGAGCAGAGTAGGTAGGTATTCAGCTGGCCCTGCATCGCCAGCCTTATCTTCCCACCATCTTGCTGTTTACTTATCCTTAAAGGTCTGTCTGTCTTGGGGTCACTCTCTTAACATTTGCTTGAACTTGTTCCTCCTTGTGTTTAGTCTCGCCTTAAGCATCTTTTGCTCTCTTTGCCGAACACTTCCAGAAACCACGCACTGCATACACTATGTCGGATCTAACTGCGGCCCGTGCGAGGTGGTGTCTCCTTCGGACTCTTCACCCACTCTTCCCGCGCGCAGAGAGCCTCCCCAAAGTCGAGGATGCTGACCAATACCGCGACGACACTGGTGCCTTTGATGATCACGCTATTGGCGGGCTTGATCATCTGAAGAATGAGATCACCACTCTCCGGAATGATCTGAAACTGAATGTCATGAAGCAACAACAGGTTGAAGCTGGTCAGTTAATAGAGGACGATGCGGTTGTCGAGGGGCTCAAGGATGAGTTAGAATCAGTACTGGTGCAGCTCGAGGACTTGGTCGACCCGACGGTTGTTGACCTCGAGGAGTCACAGGTAAATACTTTCTTCGGTCCCCATGGCGCTTGTTACTCAGTCTCTTGTCATTGACGATCCCGGATCACGGCATCATCCATATCATGATGAATGCATCTGGGGCAAAGTGAACGCTTGCACTAACACAAAAGCTTGATTCGACATCTAGCCATCGCTCGAGCCGGGATCCTTCAACTGCTTCCCACGGTTGGTCGCCTTGCGGGCCATTCTCAAAGGCCGGCATGAGGAGGCTGCTTCGCTAAAAGACGAGAAAGAATCAGCCTATGCCGACGAGACTTGTGCGGACACAGCGCTGAGCTGGGGTAGAAGATATTCATCTCAACTGGTAGCACATGCTGCCAGCTTCATCCGATTCCCACAGAATGCCACACGAATCGAATCGTGCCGGAGATTCATTAGCCGCTTCGGAACGGCCCTGGACAGGACATTGTATAACTCGTCTGTCTCGTGCACGATGGAAACCCAGACATTGGTTTACACCCCTCAAGACTTGGAAGCTATTCAACGCGCCCAAGACTTCGCCTCAACATGCACCTCGCTGTTCTCCCAAATGGTGGATAGCGTCCAGTGCGGGACACCTCATCAAGCAAAACTTCATCTCTCTGGGTTCAAGGAAGACCAGCTGCAGATGCACATCCGCACCTGCAATGAGACCGACTGGATATCTACGGTCTTCACACGGTGAGCAACTTCATCTCCTTTCAACGGCATCAGTTTAGGCCTCTAATGTGGCACAGTTCCCCCGAACCGCCCTCACCCGATTTATGCTTGGATGGCATTTGCTCCATAGCTTCATCACCCACCACGGAACCTAAGGTGACACACGTTTCATTCAATTCGGAGGGTATGTGGGCATCTTCAGGCGCTGCGGGACATGACCCTCGCGGTCTTCTCGATTCCAGGGAACTATCGCTTGATCACTATCTGAATATTAGGAATAGCCTGGCACTCAAATATCGAAAGCTTGCGGGTGTCTTGTTGGCCGTTTCCATGTTCCAGCTCAATGACAGCCCATGGATCCAGCATCATCTGGGGACAGAATGTATCTTCATGCCCGCCCCAGACAACAAACGATCGCAACAGTGGTGCCCTCGGGCACTCTGCACCCTCGTTCGCGGCAGCTGTCCGGGTCTAAAGAGTGACAGCATCGCCGCCTTTGGGGTCCTGGTACTGGAGCTAGAAGCTGAGCGCAAGGCCTCTTGGACCGAAGATGATGAAGACTGGATTACCGGAGAAAAGTCGAACCACGTGCGCCTCGCTCGGGTCCTAATGACTTGGGAAGACTGTATCATGGACGACTATCGGAGGGTTGCCAAAGCTTGTCTGGAGTTCGACAGTCTTATTGAAGGCCTTGATCATCCAGACATTATTCCCGAGAGAAAGGAGCTTGCTATCATCTACAAATGCATTCTGGAACCACTATTTCGCCTTGGTGTGAATAGTTTCGGAAACCTGGCTGATACCGTCAAGGGCCTATTCGGCCCTGGCCGTAGTCTCACAGCGCCCATGGATATTTCGCAATCCGTCACCGCAAAGCGGGTCCTCTTTGACGACGATGATTCTGTGCCAGAGCCTGACGCTCAGTACGTTTACATGTCGTGAATCCTGATCCAACAATTCTTGCTGACAAGTATGTGATGTGTGTCTAGGAAAAATGCGCGCGTCTTCCTCAATGACCTCAAGCGTTTCTTCGACAGGATCAGAAACTTACATGAGGAATGGAAATATAGCAACCCACTAGAATACATCACCCATGAGAGGATTCGAATCGTCGTATTAGACTCCGGGGTGGACGAGACAGACTCGCTCATCCGCTCTGCTATCAAGTTTGGACGTATAAACACCCAGAAGAGCAAGAGCTTCGTTGGCCCAGACGAGTGGCGGGAGGACAGCTGTGGGCATGGGACACATGTTGCTCAGCTGCTTCTTGAAACCGCACCAGCTGCAGAAATTTACGTCGGAAAGATCTGTACCGGGAAGGTCATCAACGATGAATTTATGCCAGGAATTGCCAAGGTCAGTTCGCCTCCGTCCCTGATTTTCGATGACATCAACAGGTGCTAATGTGCTGATACATAGGCCATAGATTGGGCCGTCAAGGAGTGCGACGCACACATAATCTCCATGTCTTTCGGCTTCGAAGATGACCACGATCCGATTGATGCGGCTGTGGATAAAGCCATTCAAGCTGGCAAGCTTATTATTGCCGCGGCCTCAAACGGCGGCGGTCTCTCCAGACGTACTAGGCCAGCCCGTTCCGAGGACGTCATTTGCATACACGCCACAGACGGCAAGGGCAATAAAGGCGGCATGAACCCTTCTCCTCTGCCCAAGGGAGACAACTTTGCCACGCTGGGCGTTGCAGTTCCTTGTAGGTGGAAGGGTAATGACGTGCCGAAGTCTGGCACCTCCTTCGCTGTGCCCATTGCAGCAGGCTTCGCTGCATGTATCATGGAGTTTGCAAAGTACAGGTGCAACCTCACGGATAGAAAGCTCAAGAAACTACAGAGGAAACAAGGCATGCAGCTCATTTTCCGAGAAATGGCGGAGCTGAGGGATGGCTACGACTTTGTTCACCCCGTGCGCCTGTGCAGGGACTGGGGAGATCCGAGAACAGAGCAGCAGGCTGTGAAAGCCATTCAGCAGATCATGGAGGAACTCTAACGGTGTAGGCCTTTTAAATATCTTTTAAAGCCTTTCAACTCTCTTTTAGGGCCTTTTAACTATCTTTTAATGTCTTTTTACTAATTTCAAAGGCTTTTAACTATCTTTTAAGGTCTTTCGATTATCTTTTAAAGTCTTTTAACAATTTTTAAAGCCTTCTAACTATCTTTCAACGTCTTTTAACTATCTTTTAACGTCTTTTAACTATTTTTAAGGCCTTTTACTTATCTTTTAAGCCTTTTAACTATCTTTTAAGGCCTTTCAATTATCTTTTAAGGGCTTTTAACTATCTTTTAAGGGCTTTTAATTATCTTTCAATATTCTATGCCTACTTTACAGCATCTCCCATTTCCCACTATGCCAGATCTCTGGGAATTAGCCACGTCTCATCTCCGCCCCCTATGTGCGTGGGGATGAAGCCATCGACGTCACCCTCGCCTATTTCTGTGATTACAAAAGTTTCCTCCTCGTCCTCCTCCTCAGGAACCGGTTCGTCATCCACCAAAACCGCATTTCTAACCACCCTTTTGGTCGCCAGGAACGGCCGACCGATGATGAAAAAAGCCCGCTTATGATACAACTTCAGCACCTGGATACCCAGCACAAAGTCCGCGGGCTTGCCAAACGATGAAATCGTCCCAGACTCCCTTGAAACCGCGGCCTGGGCTCCGATTTCGACGTCAACAAGCCCGGTTGGCAGTTGAGTACTTGCCCCCACCGAGCCTGTAAACCCCCGGCCACGCTCCGTCGAGACCGTAGCACCCCAGGCAATCTTCAGCCCAGTGATAAGATACACAGGCGCCTTGTAATTCGACATATCTAGATAGTCTTTGACATTGGGGAGCTGCAAGCACTGCTTGATATAGCTGGGCGAGGGGTAAAAGCAGACCGTCTCCAGCCGCGCGACCGTATACACGTTCTCCTCGCTCCGTTGCCCTCCGAGGCTCGCGTCGCCGCCGATGCTGGCGTCAAGGACCTTCGCGAGGAAACTGGCCTCGCCGCTGGACGACGCCGACGCTTTGGTGCTGGCGGTGACGTCTTCCTTGACGTCAACGTAGCGTTGGCCATCTGGGACGGTGATGCGCGAAGTACCCTGGTTGATGGGGTAGAATGACTGGAGGTCCTCGATGACCGTGCCCAGATCGAGCGGTCCATCGGGGAATGGGCGGGTTGTGAAGTTGGGCGCGAGGTGGTATGTCGGCTGTTGCGTATTTCTGAGGGCGGCCCCGTCGGCTTGCGATCCAAAATTCATGTTGGTTTATCTGTATCTATGCACGCCCTGGACAAAAAAAATGGCCCTGCAAAGGGGGAATACAGTATTGAAAGATAGTTAATAGGCCTCAGAAGATAGTTAATGGGCCTCAGAAGACAGTTAATAGGTCTTAGAAAATATCAAGAACACGTTAACAGTATCTTTTAACGTGTTAAAAGATAGTAATAAGCCCAAAGAAGATAATCAATGGGCCTTTTCTACTATTTTTAAGGTGTGATGGAAGGTTGTGCCTGATCCTGCGTGTATACCCGACTGTTATACCTGCTGTGTGTGCTTGGTGTTAGCCGTGTCACACCTGCTGTGTGTGCTTGATGCTAGCCGAGCTTCAGCTGCCGCCATCGTGGCACACACACCTCACTGCAGACACTTTTTCTTTCTATTGGAAGACCCGCAGCCACAAGTCGGCGTTGCGAGCGTTTGCCCACGATTGGTCAGAATGGAGTCACCGAATGTGACTTGCCCGTAGGAAGATTCGAGTGTGAAGAAATTAGTTTCTTGCACACCAAGTCACCGAAGACCTTTCTTTCAACCCTTAATTCTACGACAGCGTCTACGGGCTTTAACGTCACTAGCGATGGTGAGGTATTTGGTGGGGTGCACGACGGAGCAGGGGCGGTTGAAGCGGTGATGGTTGGGGGTGATTACTATGGGTGATGGCTAGAGATTGGTTATATTGGGTGTGAAGTGCTTCATGATAAAGTGGCGAGCCTTTGTTCCTCTCAGGGTGTTCTAATGGTAATCATAACTCATACGAGACGCACATATAACACTAACCGCGGTGATAGAGAGGGTGTAAGATAGGACAGATGCATGGATGAGATGGGTGATAGGCAGATGAGATGAGAAATGGGCGGAAGTGGAGTGCTTGATAAAAAGAATCTCTAGACCAAAGTTGTTCGTGAACATAGGTCCGATGCTCCCGTCCTGGCTCTGGAGCCGGTTGGTAGTATCAGGGCCAAGGGAAGCTCAAGAGAGAGCACATTCCTTTCAAATATGAAGTGAAACATAGGTATATGGCCAGTGAGTGTATGGTCTGAGACATTCTCTTCATGTGGTACGGTTGGTATCGGGTTCGTTCCCGCTACATAGATATCTTACATGCGTAGATGTCTACATTCTGTCATGATATAGTAGGCTCACTATTCAGTTAACTCCCAACAACTCTAGTACCTGGTAGTCTGGAAATCTGATGACAAACCATGATCGGAAACTTCCTTGACGCGTCTGTTCCTGCATATTTCCATGCCTCGCCCAGCCAGCCCAGGAATGTTGAATCTTAAGTCGGACCGCAGTTTCAACTCTTCGGCAGCCGGCAAGGAGAGGCTCGCATTGTTTGTTCACCGTGTGCTTCGACTGCAGGGATAGAGAAGAAATCAAGGCAGGTCACAGATTCCCCGGCGAATATGATCCGCTCCTACCACACCTGACTCCTCCCAGGGGGGCGATTCCCATGGTGAGTTCGATGGCCCGGTAACCGCAAGAAACATGGCAATGTCCAGTCGTGGCTGGTTGTTGGACGAAGAGGCTGGCCGGCCACAGATATCGCGTCGTGGTTGTGTCGTGATGGCAACCAGCATAGATTTACCTAGAAAATAAAACCCATATCCCCGTTCCACCCCGCTGATGCAATTCCTCTCTCCTCTGTTGTCATCGGTCTTCTCCCCCATCGACCCATCACCCATCCTCTCAGAGCTCCAAGCTCTCCAGTCTTCACAATGAAGTCCCTCGCCCTTCTTTCCATCCTCTCCTCCCTAACCGGAGTCCACGCCGCGGTAGCAGCCGAAGCCAACACCGCCGCCGTCGCCGCCGATGCCATCGCCCTCAACACCTTCAAAGATGCCGTCTGGTCCGCCGAGGCCCTGCCCCAACCCCTCCGCGGACCAGGTTACAAACCCCTCATCCCCGCCTCCTACGTCGGGTGCATCTTCGACCCAACCGGCCCCTTCGGCCAACTCGACTTCACCTACCTAACCCCCAACGGCCTCGCCCTCACCCGCGACCGCCGCACCAACCGCGCCATCGAGGAGACCGACTCCAGCGCCTCCGTCCCGGGCCTGTACTTTGAGCCCCCCAACAACGTCTTTTCCCCCAGGGGCATCTACGACGTCCGTCTCCCCGGCGAAAACGGCAGACCAGACCGGTACCTCGCCGTCTTCAAAAACGGCGAAGTCGGCTGGGTCCTCCGCAGCACCAACGGCCAGACCGCCCTCCGAGACGACCGCGGTGAGCCCTACGTCACCACCATCCTCTCCCTCCAATGCAACGGCCTCTCCACGGCGGGCATCCTCAACGGCCTCGAGTTCGAGTTCATGGCCAAGGACAACAAGCTTTACGCTCGGGGCATACCCCCGACAAAGAAGCACTCCCACGTCTTCTCCCGACAGGACGGGGGTGACGGGGAGGAAGATAGTGCTGCTCTCCTCAGAGGCGCCGAAGTGGTTGCTCTTGGAGGTTCTCAAGAAGCCAAGAAGAACAACAGACAACAACAACAACAACAAAAACTCCCCAGCATCACCGTCGGTCTCTACGTCCTTCCCCGGCTCCAAGAAATTGACGTCACCAAGACCTGTCCCTCCGGCACAACTTTCACCACCCGCGACCCCCCCTTCCCGGTTACTTCCAACGGCTGTGGACCCTTCGACTGGTGGAGGTCCTATTTCGTGCCGAAGCTCCACGAGACATTCGAGGATGCGTGTAACTGGGTTGACGTCTGCTGGAGTAAGCCCCCCCTTTTCCCCTCCCTTTTTTTCCCACCTTTCATCAATACTAACAACAACCCTGAAAAAATCCAGCCGACTGCACCCAAACCTTCAAATCCTGCAACGACGGCTTCTACGCCCGCCTCCTCGACCGCTGCAACGAAAGATTCCGCACCGAATCCTCCCTCTCCTCCTGCCGCAACCTAGCCAAGGCTTACTTGCAGTGGAACACCATCCCCCAGCGCGTCACCCTCTGGGAGGCCACCATAGACCAGCACTGCTACTGCCGCTGCCCAGACCCCTCCCTCTCCGTCTGCGGGAATCAATGCGTAGACTACCGCAACGACCCCTACAACTGCGGTTCCTGCGGGCACGTTGTACGTTCCCCCCCTTTAACCCCCACCCTTACCCCCATGTGTTACTAACACCCCAAACCTTAGTGCCAAAACAGCGGAACCTGCATAAACGGCGTCTGCTCCTCCTCCTGCACCATCCCCTGGACCTGCAACTTCCCAGGCGAATTCTGCAACGGCTTCGACCCCGAGCAACCAGCAGAGCAAGAAGTCTGCCTCTGCGCCGCCACCGCCGGCTCCGCAGGCAACGTCTGCGTCTGGGCCGGCGACGTCTGCGGAGCAAGGGGCTGCTTCCTCAACTCCGACTGCGCGGTGGGATCCGCCTGCGTCGAGCTCTCCTGCTGCTCGAGCGCTGCCTACCCCGGCATCTGCGTGCCGCTGCGAGAGGACTTTTGCGCTAACCCTGGGTTGCCGAGGGTCGGGTTGTTGAGTACCTTCGGTGGGGTGGGAGGAGGGGGCCAGAGGTTGTTTAATCCCGCTCCGGCTTCGATTTCACTTACGTGAGGGGGGTGTTGAGGTGAGGATGGAGGAGAATGTAATGAAGAAAGGAAGTTTTTGTAGTATTATTTTAGTTTTAGTATGATCTTCCTGTTTGGACAATGAAAGATTTGATGATAATGCCAGAAGTTGTGACTTGATCCATGTGATAGTGCTCTGATGATGAGAGTGAATATAATCGTATCGTACAGCCGTCTTGGTTCCATGTCTGAGAGTGTCACTCAGTATCTCCGGTTCCCAGCATCAGTCTTCCCGCTCCGCTCCCGCTCCAGCATGGCATCAAAATCCTTCTGCGCCTGCTCCTTCGCATAATCCCTTTCATTCTCCGTATACGTATACGACTCCGACTTGCGCACCGGCGCTGCTTGGTTATCCCGGCCCCACGTCGCCGGACTCTCGCCCGCCTTTGCCGCTTCTCTAATTTTCTCCCAAGAATTGGTGAGTTTTGGAGGGGGATGACCAGTTTTCGTCCCTGTTGACGACCGAGCAGCATCTCTCTGAGTCTGCGCCACCGGGGAGGCGTCGTCGAAAAGGAAACCATCATGGTCCTCAAAGCTCTGTGGAGTCTCGGGCTTTGGTGGTGTTTGGGCTCGCTGTGCCCATCGTGGTGGCTGGTACTGCTGGGCTGGCTGCTGTGGTGTCGCTTCTTGCTGCTGTTCTCTCTGATAATCTTGTTGCGGCACCCGGTCCTGGGTGTATCCGTCGCCCATCTCTCGCCGGTGCTTGTGTTGCTCCTCTGACTCCTTGAACATCCTCAACAGCTTTACGCTATACGAGGTGTTGGCAAAGCTCGCGAACATAATTATGCTCCAAATGTTGGCGACAAAACCGTACGCCCCCAAGCGGGCCAGACGCCAAGCACGAGCGGCGGCTTCGCCAGTCCACTTGGGGTTGGCGAGAGATGGGAAGGCGCTGATGTTGTATTTCTCCGGGTTCGGTGTGTAAAGCGGAAAGCGCAGTGTGTTACGGCCGCGGTATTCGAGGGCAAGGGTGGTGGCAAGCCATACCGGTGTCTCGAGCTCCATGGTGTTCACATATGTGGTCCTAAAGTTGGCGACGGCGTTGGCCTCCTCGGTTCTCAACGGGCGTTTAGCCATGATGTGAGCAATGTTGAGTGAGGCGGCGATCTGTTTCGCCAGCAGGGAGTTGTCACCACCGCTCTTGACCCAGAACGGGGCCGTGAGGTTCTCGACAGGGAAACTGAGCTGTCGAAGGATGCGATGTCTTTCCTCGGGTGTCATGACTATCCTTGGCATGCCATTCTTGTCGAGCAACGGCTTGGAGGGGGTGCCGTCTCCCATGTCCATTTGGTTGTTGTCGGCGGGAGAGTCCATGTCGGTGAATTGGTCGTCGGGAAGCGTCATTTTGCGGGTTTGGTGAGCAATTGGGAGTTGAAATCGGCTTTAAACAAGTTGATGATGCAAGGGAGAGACCCTCAAGAGCTCCAAGCCGGAAACCCCACACAGATCTAGGCTGACGTCGGTTAGGTGGCCCAAGCTCCTCAGATGTTCCCAGGGCCCTGTACCCATAGCATCCACTGTCAAGTGCACTAATTCCGATCCACTAAACTCCAACAAGCAATCACCATTCAAGCCCGGCTAGCGCAATGGTAGCGCGTAAGACTTCTAATCTTAAGGCTGTGGGTTCGAGTCCCACGTCGGGTGCACACTGGTATCAACTTTCAAAGTTGCTATCAGCTCTCATTTTCATTTTTGCTTCTATACAATGTTCACATGTCTACTGCCCATCCTCCACAACATACATCAAACCAATCCCCATCACCGGCGCCAACACTCCCCCATGCAACATCGGCGCATGCTTCGTAAAGTCATAATTCGCCCTGACAGTCCATTCATCTCCTTTCTCGATCCTCCCAGGGAGCGTGCAAGTGTTGATACTGGAGATATGAGCGCCCCGATCAGCGTTAATGGGCTGCTCCCCATCCCCCTCATCATCATCACCACCTCCTTTTCCTTTCCCCTTTCCTTTGCCCTTCCCCTTACCCCTATTCTTCCCTTTCCCTTTACCCCTCCAACCTTGCCTCTTCTCAAGCGCATGAACACCAAGAGTAGGAATATACCCCTCCTCCTCCGCATACTTCACCACCCCTTCACAAACCGTCCTCTCGTCTCTGATGATTTCAACACTGGTACCACCATCATGAACATGCCCCATCACAAACAGCACATCCCCACTAACATCACTCCTCCAAGCCGGCTCCATCCCCAGAGTAAACCTCTCCCCTGCTCCCCGAGGTATAGGCACCGACCCCCCGTTGGGGGAGCAAGTCCCATCCACATCTAGCCATATCGGCGTTACTTTCCTAAACCCCGCCCCAGCCGTCAAATCACTCAGTGGCACAAACTCGTAGTCTAGCACAATAACTGCTTCCTGAGGGACATGCGCTGTGTTCACCAGCTCTGGAAAGAAGACGAGAAGGTCGTGGGGGTTGAAGTAGTACCCCGCCGGGACCTGTCCGTCAAGAGAGACCTTGGCTTCAGTCCTCTCATTCCCACTGGCGAAAATGATTTCCGCGCCGTCTAGACAGGTGGTGGAGGACTGGACGAGGTTCATTACCGCGAGGTGGTGAAGGGAGAGGTTGGTGTTGGTGTTGGCTGTGGTGCCGTTGGGGTATTGGAGGTCCGCGCTGACTGCGGTGAGGTAGCAGTCGTAGCAAGGTGGGTTGGTGCGGAAGTAAGTTTTGAAATGGCCGTTGTTTTCATCGGCTGGGGGGATGGTGAAGGGGCCGTATTTGACTTGGAGGCGTTTAGATTCGAGGGAGGGGAAGAATCGGGGTGGAAGGGGGTTGGTGTCGTAGCAGTAGTCGCCGGCTGGATGCCGTTAGTGAAAAGTGATGTATGGGAAGTATGGGGGAACTTACTGCATGGCTGGTAGAGACGGGAGTCTGCTTGACGGGGTGCTAGGGCTGTGGTGGCTGCCCAGAATAGGGCTTGGATATTCCATGAAGCCTTCATGTTGACGGCGGTTGAACATTAAGGACGAAACATGACGAGGGAGAGGAAACAAGGCCATGGGACGCATTTTATATGAGTGCAATGATAAATGTTCTGATTTAGACGTGGTGGTGGGCATCATCGATCCTCAAAGTGAGACTGGTATGCAGCCGTGGTGATATTGCTTCCCCAATGCCAGCACCTCAGCGTGAGACTGAGACCTGTCTCGACATTCTCCATTGTTGTCCAACATGCGGGGAAGTTCCAGTCCATTGTTTACGATTCTCATGCTGTCATCTCTGAAGCGTGTGGTGTACCGGGAAATGTGAGTATGATTGATGGAAGTAATAAAGCTGAGTAGGTCTCTTGCCCGCTCAGCTCTTGATGTGCCCAGCCGTGGCAACCTCGAGGATCTCCTTTTCGAAGCCCTCGACAGCAACAACTTCGATACCTGCGTCCTTAAGACTCGTTCTACCCGTGTTCTCAGCGACAAACGTCTCTGGCTCCAGAATGCCAACATAGACCGTCTTGATGTTACCGGCCAGCCTCTTGACCCTTTCCACACAAGGGAGGTTGCCGCTCAGCCGCTTGGAGCATGGTTCAACAGTGGTGTACAACGACAGAGTCTTTGGTAAAACATATCCAAGATTGTCTTCCGAAACACCGTGTTTCTCGGCGAGTTTGAGAAGACAGCACTGCTCGGCATGGGTGTTGCCGGGAAGCTCCAGGGTGTAACCAGTAGCGAGGATCTCGTTGGAGGAGGTATCCACGATAACAGCTCCGACGCGGTAGTTTGTGGGTTTTGGTGGTGATTTCTTGGCCTGCTCCAGGGCGAGCTGCATGTAGGCCCTGTGGTCTTGTGGCTGTATGTCGGCCATGATGATGGAAGTGTTGAATGGTGATAGCTTCTACATAGCTTGCCAGTGGTAAGTGGAGAAGATGGCGTGGAGGGGCAGCGGCTTGGCGATGCTTCGGAGATGCCACCGTGCTGAGAGTATGTGTGACACGGTGTAGGTCGCAAATGCCCCACCGACGCGCGACGCGTTTCCAGAATCAATTAAACAACTTATCAGGTCGAACATCGACTCAACAATTTCAAACAAGTCCGAATTCCTCCTTTTCTGCATTTGTCCCGCCTCGATCTCTCATTATATCCTCCAAAATGGCCCGCTCAAAGCGACCAACACTCCCTGAATTAGACTCCGAGTCTGAAAACGAGAGAGCCGACGACCTGACCACCGACGAGCCCCCAACCATTGACCCCTACGAGGTCCTCTCCCTCGAGCGCAATGCCACCGCCGACCAAATAAAGTCGGCTTACCGAAAATCAGCCCTCAGACATCACCCAGACAAAGCCTCCCCCGAAAACCAAGCCTCTGCAAAGGAAAAATTCCAAGAAATCGCATTCGCCTACGCCGTCCTCTCCGACCCCGTCCGCCGAAAGCGCTACGACGAAACTGGCTCTACCTCTGAAGCGGTCGTGGACTCGGAAGGATTCAGCTGGACAGAATTTTACGCTGCGCAATACCAAGATGCCATCTCTGAAGAGGCCATCGAGGCCTTCCGCAAGAAATACAAGGGATCCGACGAAGAAAAAGAAGATCTACTAGCGGCCTACGAGGAGTTCGAGGGGGATATGGATGCCGTCTACGAAAGCGTCATGCTAAGTGACGTGCTAGAGGATGATGAGCGGTTCAGAAAGATTATTGACGAGGCGATTGAGCAAGGGGAGGTGGAGGGGTATAAGAAGTATACCAAGGAGACGAAGAAATCACGACAGCAAAGGCAGAAGAATGCGAGAAAGGAAGCAAATGAAGCGGATGAACTGGCGAAGGAGCTGGGGGTGTATGATAAGCTGAGGGGGAATGGGAAGGGCAAGAAGGGTGGGAAGAAGGAGGATGACCAGGCGGGATTGGCGGCGCTGATTCAGAGAAATCAGAAGAATAGAGCGAATATGTTTGATCAGTTGGCCGAGAAGTACGGGGCCATGCCGGAGAAGAAGGGTGGGAAGAAGAGAGCGGTGGAGGAGCCGGATATCGATGAGGAGGCTTTTCAGAAGCTGCAGGCGGATATGATGAAGAAGGCCAAGAAGAGGAAGGTGTAGTTCCTAGGAAAGGGTAGTACATGGATTTCTGGGCGTTTTTGTGATCATGAGGTATGGATATGGGACATGAGCATGGCGTTCACATGTAGGGTATTGTATGGGATCAGTCAATATCAAACAGCAGTGTTTGTGCGCTGTTTTTCTTCGACAGGGTCCTGCCCACGAGATCACTTCCCCAAACTTCGGGCCGATCTCACCAGTCCCATGGCTTCTCCATCAATGAGGGCATCGTCAGCCAGTCATCTGGCATGTGCGGTGTTGGTGTAAATGGCAGGCTGTGATTGGACAGGTGGCGTCACCTGGTCAACCAATCCGGTCTTGGCAAATGTTGGGTTTCTGCCTGTGGGGCGCAAGCTCCAAAATGCCATCGCGTTTCTTTGAGAATGGCACGCGTCTGCCCGCATTGAACAATGACGTTGGGCATTCTGGAGCAGGCTCCCTTTGGGTGAAGCTATTTACATAATTTCTCAGCATCGACCATGGCCGACTCGGGCAGCGCGCCACCAGAATTGGAGTTTTACCCGCAGTTCTGCTTCCACTTGTCGCCGACGATAGGACGCTGGTGTCACTTGCGGGCAACCGACATTGCCGCCTTGACGTTTAACCCAGGATTCGAAGGTGTGTTTCCCCGCTGTTACGACAGTTAATTGCCGGCAGCTCAACCAGCAGCTAACGCTCTCTCGACACCCACCAGGTCAAGATGTCTACTTCTACGGCAACCACCCCATAAAATGGGCGCGCATTGCTGGCGTCGTTGTCGCGATACAGGAATTCGCCCACAGAATCATCTACACCATCGACGACAGCAGCGGCGCGACCATCGAGTGCGTCGTCGCCACCCCGCCGCAGTTCCCAGCCGTCACCAACTACAAAACTCCCAGAGACCCGAACTTGTCAGCCGATGGAAAACCACTGCCGAAAATCGACGGGCCAATTGATGTCGGTCACATTATCGATATTAAAGGCGGCATCTCCATCTTCCGCGACGTGAAACAAATTCGGGCCGAGAAGATCACTCATCTACGCACCACCGAGCAGGAGGCAGTATTCTGGGGAAAAATTGCTCTGCTCAGAAAGGAAGTGCTCTGCCGGCCATGGGTTCTTGATTCGAGAGAGGTTAGGAAGCTCAGGAGGGAAGAGGAAGGAAGGGAAAGGAAGAAGAAGCGGACGGGGCTTGAGCGGGAGAGCAAGAGGAGGAAACTGGAGGATGATACCACGGTACAAGACGATGACGGCGAGCGAACTCGATTTTCCAGAAAGACGGGTCTCGAAAGAAGCACGAAAAGCGATGGTGTGGTGGTGGCGGAGGTGGCGAAGGATGGCCGTCACTCTCACCATCACCGGACAGGACTCGAACGACGGACGATATCACGGGCGGCGGTGCAAGATCAGGAGCCCGGAAGTCCTGATCGTCATCGCCGGAAAACAGGACTGGAGCCGCGGAGACCGTCGGTTGGTGATAATGCGCGCCCGGTTGCTCGGCCAAGGCAACCGCTGGAGAGACCGGATCTTGATGAGACCATGTCTAGCAGTCATTTTCAGCGCAAAACAGGTCTGGAAAAGGGGAGTACTCAGTCCAGGACGCATAAACCGAGCGTGTTGGAGCCTGCGGACGATACAACGCTGAGTACAACCAGAAGAACTGGTCTTGAAAGGCGGGGCTCGAGAAAGGCCGAGCACAGGCCGACAACCAACTTGATTCAGAAGACCGGCCTTGAGAAATCAAGCATGCTGGAGCCAGCAGAAGACACAACGTTGAGCACAATTCGATCAACTGGTCTTGAGAAACGGAGCTCTGGAAGTGTCGAGTATGAGCCAGCATCGACTCTCCATTCACAAAAGACGGGCTTGGAAAGGAAGAGCAGCTTGAGGAGGCAAGAGACAGAGGACGCCACGGTGATTTCAAGTAGCAGTCGCCCTCATAGAACTGGCCTCGAGAGAACAACAAGAAGACCAACAGAACATGGTCACAAGACTGGCCTCGAGAGGCAAAGCAGTAGAGGTCAGGACAAACAACCAAGTGCCCACCATCGCTCTACTGGGCTGGAATCAAAGAAACAGATGCAGCGAAGCTCTGACGTTAGTCAACCCCGGATCACAGGCCTGGAAAGACAGAGCTCTAGAAAAGCTCTGATGGAGAAAAGTTCCCAAAATTCCCAGCCTGATCAGCAGCTACAGGAAGAGGACAAGTGCGAACCCAAGGTAACCACGCTGCGCTTAGATAGCATTAAAAGGCCCGACAGCCCAGTTTTGGTGAGGGGAAATGGAAGGCTAACTGGGTTAGAGAGGGTGACAAAGCCAATCACAAGGAGCCCTCCTGTGACAGGCAAATACGACTCTATGGGTCGGTAGGGAATGAGAACTCACAGAACACACATCAAACACTACAACACTAGGATTGCATCCCTACAGACAGCGTGGATGCACTGCTCATAGCCTTTACACATAGCTCGGAGATATTACTGTTAGAGGAAGCCATCCTCACCAACCTGACCCCTGTTGATCCTATGTAAGTCACCAGCAACACACATGTGTTTTGTCGACAAGCCAATGTAAACACCCGAGATCACCAATCCCCAGCCTTGAGACTTGATGATCACTTTGAAATGCGTTCTGTCCGAAGCCTAGGCGTTTCGGGCTTAGCGTCTGGGCCGGCCCTTAGTCATTGTCATTTTGTCAAAAGAGACTGATTTGTTTCTTGATCAGTTCGCCATCTGAAGTCGTGATACCAACCTCCCACATGGCAGCAGCTGTACGGCTTGGATCCCTGACGTATCCGCATCCCCACCAGACGGGAATCGGCTGACAGGGGACGACCTTCCTTGCGAATCTACAAAAAGCTCCACTCTAGCAGCTCGATGAGAAGGCATCAGGGGACATCTCAGTGGACACTCTTTCTTGCTTGGAACGTTACTCTTTTCACTGCAAACCATCACTTACTGCCGCAACTCTAGTTTGGCCGTGGTTTGACCGTAGTTTGACCGTGTTGCAACCTCGAGACGTCCGTTCATCCTCAGCATCAACCGCAAACGCCGTCGCCGCCTCTACAACGCCACACCAAGACCCTTCGAAATACCTGAATCACTCGAATTGCGATCATTTACGACCAACCACCTAGGGACGCCCTCAATATTCTCTGAATCAAGTCATTCTCATCCTTCTAGAGCTGTCTCGCTGGTCCGGCTGAAACCAAGTATCTTGCCTCCCAGCCATTCCTTTGACTCTCGGTTCCACCGTGGACAACATTCCAGCCTCAAAGTCAAGCCGTCGAAGAGTTAACTTCCATATATAACAAAAGGTATGAACTCTAATGTCTCAGTTTTATGGGCCGCAAAGACACCAAGACACCAAACTTATTCCCCCCCCCCCACACACATCATCATCTCGCTTGTCGTCAACGCCTAGCCCAAAATTGTCTCTCTGTAACGTAACATACCAGTGGACGGAGAGACTGCGCCAAGTGACGCACATGAAAGACATCTCTTCCAGACGGGAGAGACTTGGTGTTATTATTATCTCTTGTTTTGTTCATTTATAGCCGAGTTGGGTCTGCTGTCTACCACACTGGCTTTCTCTTTTTCTCTGTATTCCGATTCCTCACTCCTTTCATTACCGCCATGGAGAGGATGAATCTCAAGATGAAAGTTTTGTTCGTGGGGCTGACCATGCTTCAGGTCGTCCTAGCCCGTCCACCACCGGACGAAGCGCACGGCGGCTCGAGGTGGAGGACGGTTACGATAACAGCTCGGGGAGAGGCGGCTACCGTCACTAGCTGTTCAACTTCGGCAGCTGCTCCGACCTCTACTGCCGGCAAGAGGAATTGGTCTATTGACTTTGGGTCTCCTGACGGCTGGACGGCGCTGTATCCGCAGAATCCTCCAGTTGTTAGCACTCGTTTGGCGGCTTCCACTTCTGCTCCGGCGGAACAGAGCGTTCAGCTTGCTGGCCTTGGTGAGACTGACACGGTTAGTGTCATCATCAGCGTCAATCCATCAGAGACTGTTCAGATTTTGCCTACCGACGTGCCGATTGAGTCGACCAACACGGGCACCATTCCCACAGACGCTCCTTCGAGTGGACACCTGACCTCGCAGCCTCTCATTACCTCTCATATTCCGGAGCCAACAGAACTTATTTCTGCCACTGTCTCTGTTCCCACTGACCAACCGGCCGCACCGTCAGAAACAGTCAGCATGGTTGTCCACAACATCTTTGCGGCTCCGATCTCGTCGGACCCGCCTCCAGGGAACATTCCCCGGAGGAACGACCATCCTGCTCCGAGGATTGGGATCCAGTCGAACGGTCCCATTGGCACCAACAAATTCTACAACAACTTCTTCCTCGGCAGCCAGACCTCGCCGACGTACCTCTTCCCCTATTCTGTCTCATGGGCGAAGGGGGGTGGCGCCTCTGGAACGTGGGGCATGACGATCTCGCACGTCGAGGCCAACCAGCGCGTGTACGGGGAGAGAGACGCCAACTCTGGAGCGGCGAGGTACTACATCAATCCTATTGGGATTCACTCGGTCTGCCTCTCTGCGAAGGAGCTCGGTCCGGGAACGACGCTTACTAGTGACAGCGTGACGGACCTTTCGGCGCTGGTTAGCCTGAGGGCGAGTGCGAATGCGCAACCGGCGATTCAGTTCCCGCTTGTGCAAGGGGCTGGGTTTGTCACGGCCGTCTACAATGGCGGGCAGCCGCTGGTTCAAACGGGGGTTTTCTTCAAGACTGTGACGAAGAGCGCGAAGGCGAAGGATGGGGTGGAGAAGTATAAGCTTCATCTGGAGGACGGGAGCACGTGGTTGGTGTATGCTTATCACACCAGGGGGGATGCGCTGAATTTGCAGGTGGTGAACAATGGGCTTGCGCAGAGCACGGGGCCGTTTTGGGGTATTATTCAGGTTGCAAAGGCTAGTGATGCCGAGGCGGAGAAGGTGTATGATCAGGCTTGTGGGACGTATGCGGTGGGGGTTGATTTGTCAGGGGATGTGAATGGGAAGATGGGGGTGTATCGGTTTGGATTCAGGAAGCAGGGGATGTACCAGAGTCCGGTGGCGCAGTTTGCTCTTCCTCACCACCTTTCTTCGTTTGACGACGGCACGAGGGGGAAGGTGACGGTGGTGAAGCTGCAGACGCCGACGAAGGGGATGGCGTACCTGGTGCTGGCGGACAGCTGGACGATGGTGGAGACGGAGCTGCCGACGGATATAGGGTTTTTGCCGTGGAGTCCGGAGGCGGGGGAGGTGAAGGGGTTGAGCGCGGCGACGAAGACGTTTATCAGGGAGGTGGCGCATCAGGAGGTGAGCCAGGATATGCTGGGGCAGAGCGATCAGAATTCCATGTATTTTAGTGGGAAGGTGAGTTTTTTTTTTGCCCCCGTCTGGGAGATGAGGCTAACGGTGATTGATGATAGGCATTGGCCAAGTTTGCTAGCATCATCTTGGTTATTCGGGACATGCTTGGGGACGAGGCGTTGGCATTGACGGCGCTGAACCGGCTCAAGCAGGCTTTTGCACGGTTTGCCGAGAACAGGCAGCAGTTCCCGCTTGTGTATGAGGGTGCCTGGGGGGGAGTGGTTTCGTCGGCGACGTATGTGACGGGAAATTCTGGGGCCGACTTTGGGAACAGTTACTACAACGACCATCACTTCCACTACGGGTATTTTATCCTCACGGCGGCCATCATTGGACACTTGGACCCGTCATGGATCCCGGCGAACAAGGCGTATGTCAACATGCTGGTCAGAGACGTGGCCAACCCCAGCACGGCGGACCAGTATTTCCCGGCCTGGAGAAACTTTGACTGGTACCACGGACACAGCTGGGCGCACGGCTTGTTTGACACGCTGGACGGGAAGGACCAGGAGTCGTCATCGGAGGACACGATGGCGTCGTATGCGCTGAAGATGTGGGGGACCGTCAGCGGGGATCAGAACCTGGCGGCGAGGGGGAACTTGATGCTGGCGGTGCAGGCGAGGTCGATGAACAATTATTATCTGTATTCCGAGGGCAATAGTGTGCAGCCGAGGGAGTTTGTCGGGAACAAGGTGGCGGGGATCTTGTTTGAGAACAAGGTGGACCACACGACGTACTTTGGGGGGAATATTGAGTACATTCAGGGGATCCACATGCTGCCTTTGCTGCCTCACACGCCGATGGTGAGGAGGAAGCAGTTTGTGAGGGAGGAGTGGGATGCGTATTTTAGTGGGGGGAGGGCGGACAGGGTGGGTGGAGGGTGGAGGGGGATTTTGATGGCGAATTACGGGACGATTGATCCGAGGGGGGGGTATGAGTTTTTTTCGGGGAGGGGATTTAAGGGGGAGTGGTTGGATGGGGGGGCGAGTTTGACTTGGTATTTGGCTTATTGTGCGGCGCTGGGGGGGCTTTGAGGGGGATGAGGATGAGGATGTTGCTATGGAGGATGAGAGATGAGGCGAAGGGGAGTTTTTTTGGGGGCGGATGGTTGAAGGATATACGATTTTGTTTTTGGCGTTGAAAGGGTTGGCTTGTTCTTTGGACAAGGTACCGTATATATTTTATGTTTCGATGTATATAGTTAGGGAAAGGGGTTGGTAGAAGTACATACAATATGAGTATCGTGGCATATTTATTACAGCTGAGGAGATTTTGTTATTACAATGGGTATCATGCGTTTCTATCCTTACCCTAAACATTTCTGTCATTATCCCCCATAACAAAACAATTCTATCCATCACCACTCAAAAGAAAAACAAACCAAAATGCTTGCCTTTTCTGACCTAGTGAGCAGGTACAACAACCGCACCATCACTCTTCTCCCCACCCTCTGAATCATCCGTCTTTGCACGATGCCGCTGTATCTTCTTCCAACTCAAACCGCAAGCCGCCACGAACGCGGCGCAGGCGCAGCCGACGGCGATGTAATACGTATTTCTCAGACCTTGAAGGTAGGCGTTCAAGACGACAGGGACGTCTTCTGGCCGACCCAGCCCGACTGGTGGTGGACTAGACACGACCTGGGAGACCTGGGAGGCGCCGATGTTGAGGAAGAGCTGAGCCGGCAGGTCGGGCGCGTCGCGGGCGAGGGCGTCGATGAGCCCGTTCTGGAAGACGGCCTGGGCGACGGCGATGAAGATGGCGCCGCCGATGGACTGGAAGAACTGGATGCAGGCGGTGCCGACGGGGATCCATTCGAGGGGGAGGACGTTTTGGACCACGAGGACGCCGGTTTGGAAGCCGACGCCTATGCCGAGGCCTGAGGGTGGTGTTAGTATTTATTATGGGGGAGGGGAAGGGAGGTGGTTACCGGCAAGGACTTGATACCCGAACCAAGCTCGGAAGGGGGTGTCGAGGGAAAAGGTCGTGATCATGCCGGCGCCGCAGGCGAAGAGGACCATGCAAGGGAGGATGAAGGGGTTGTAGTACCCGACCACGGTGACGAGGCCACCGGTGGCGACCGAGGTGATGACCACGGCGATGAGCAGAGGTAGGAGTTTGATGCCGGCTGTCACGGCGGTGTCGCCTTGGACGGCTTGGAAGTAGAGGGCTTTTTGTCACACACACAGTATTAGCCCACCAAACCCGGAAAAAAAGGGGGAAAAAAGGGGGAACAAACCAAGATAATAAACCAACGGAAAAAAACCCGCCCCGAAAAAAAACGCAAACACCATCGCGCAAACCACATCTTTGTTTCTAAACAACCTCGGCGGTAGAGTTCCTCTATCCCCCTTCCAAACCTGCACCCCGGCAAACACCCCCATCATGACGACAAACCCGACAAACAACCCGATGATAACTGAGCTGTTCCAGGCGTACTCCGTACCCCCCCACTGCAGCGCAAGTAGTAAACAAACCACCGCCGGAATCAACACCCCCGTCCCAATCAAATCCAACCTCTTCACCCGTCCCCAAAACCCCACCCCTTTCACATCATCACCAACAATTTGTTCAATCTTGAGAAACATGCCAATCGCCAGCATTGCCAACCCCCCAATCGGTAAATTAATATAAAAACACCACCTCCACCCTGGATAGGGTGCATCGGAAAAGACACCCCCTAATAACGGTCCAGCTACACTCGCAACCCCCCACATCCCACCTATCAATCCAAACGCTGCCGGCCTCTTCCTCAGCGGTAACGTGTAACTTAATATCACAATACTCCCCGAAAACAAACCCGCGGTTCCCATCCCGGCTATCGCGCGGCCGATGATGAAGGCGTTGGAGGTGGGAGCCGTGGCGCAGAGGAGGGAGCCGAGTTCAAAGATTGAGATGGCGAGGAGGTAGGTTTTTTTGACGGAGAACATGCGATACAAAGAACCGTAGCAGGGTTGCAGGGCGGTGGTGGTGAGGAGGTAGGAGGCGCCGTACCAGCCGATGGAGTGGACCGAAGAGAATTCGGTGGTTATTGCGCCGAGGGCGGGGGCGATGATTGTTTGGTCGAGGGCTACTAGGAAGACGGAGATACAGAGGGAGGTGATGATGAGGTGGAGTTTTAGGCCGCGGGGGTAGGGGGGTGAGTTTTGGGGGGAGGGGGCTGGGGGTGGTGAAGTCTGTTGACCGTTGGAGGTGGCAGGGGGTGCTTGGGTTGGGGGAGTGGTTTCGTTTGCTGACGAGGGGGGGAGGTCTGGGGATTTGGAGGAGGGGGGGGAGGTGGTGGTGGTGGTGGTGTCTTTTTCTTTGTCGTTGTCGGCCATGGTGGAGTTCAGATGATGGTGTCAAGGGTAAGTGGTGATGTTGGTGAGGATAGAGGCGAGCCTAGGTAAGGGCTGTCGGTTGGGTTGAGTGAGCTCAGTTGTTGCGGTGGTGTAGTTGCATATACGCAGCTCGAGTACCGTCAATATGACAAAGTGTTGCTGTATCCGTTGCTGTGTAAACCGCAACCTCCAATCGGTTTGCTTTCCCTCCCAGTCTCTTCTCAGTCGACGCCAAGGATCGTGAATTAATCACTGGTGTTGTTGCAGCCGCGTGTAAGTCGAAGTCGCATGTAAGTCCTCTCTCTCGCCCAAAGAGCTGACAAATAAAACACTCAAAAACGTCACTCCCCCAGAAATAAAGAGTACATTTCTATGACCCTACCAAACAGAAACGCGGACGTGTCCAGCTCTTTATGTCTTTATTCCCCTCCCCCTGTCAACCGTGACCCGAGCTGCACGTCAGATGTCCAGAGCGGCGGGCGGGCGGCAAACGCCAAGGCCAATTGCGGTAGGCACTTCGCCGGCTCCCGCCTTCCAAGTGTTGTATTCGGGTTCTCCCACCCTGTCGGGTTCTAGATCTGGCTGTGCCGAGAGATGAGATGAGATGCTTAAAAGAGAGTCGATGGGATGTTCTCTTTGCTGTCAGTGATATCTTCATCTGAAGCTCACCTTCAAGACCACCGATGGCCACGCCCTCGATCCATGACGAGCAGACGAGAGAAAGACGACATCACCGCCCATAACAAATCGGCACAACAAGTCCCCCGAGTGCCGACTCCTGCAGCCATCGTGAACATCGGATGCGGCTTGAGCCAAAGGGCGCGGGTGAGTGGACCAGGGTGGCACGAGCCCCCTCCAGCCAATGACATGATTCCTTCGATCGCCATGACAGCTGCGTGTGCTCCCGAATCTCTGTTTCTGTGTCTCCTTTCCAGAAGTTCCCAATTGAGACATGCATCAGATCATGTGTATCAAATGTTATGAAGCAAAACCCCTCCCTCCCTGGTATCGTAACGAGTCCCCCTGAAAACAAAAAACCAATATCCATCATCCTGATGTTCTGTATATACACCCTAATTCACTTCCTGTTCCTCGTCTTCTTCTGCGTCGTGCCCACATCCTCCTCCACCTCATCCTCTCCCTTCTTCAGATCCTCTGCCAGGCCCCACTCCTCCTTGTCGTACCAGTCCTCTCCGTCCGACATGTGCGTGTTTGGCCCGCAGTGCGCCTCCGCCTTCGCCCACATCAGCACCTGTTTTCGTAACCTGTCTGCACGAAGCAGCTGTTCGTAGAGCTTCTTTGCACCCCTGCATACTTCTTCTTGCTTCTGCACATATGCCTGCAGCCACCGTCGCAGCTCTTCCGCCTCATGTTCTGCCAATCCCATGTTCCTGTCCTGACGAGCTTCGCGAGGGGTGATGAACATTGGATGAATAAAGGGAGCGTCTGGTCCGAATGGGTCGCTGGTGGGCGCCAGTGCTGGTGTGCGTAATCGGATGTCTGGTCGGTTTAAAAGGTCTCGTCTTTTTGGCGCCTCAGCCATGACCACGTCCGAGTCCTCTGCCTCGTCCTTGGTGGTGTCGCCTGAATTCTCCTCATCTTGTGTCCCCTCGTCCTGTTTACTGTCCCCATTGACTTGCGGTGGTTCGTCGCGACCCTCCGTTGGCTTTGGTGCCTCTGCGATTGTTTCCCCATTCGTCACTGCTGGTGCGTCTGGCAGTGTTTCCCCGTCTATTGTGTCTTCCGAAGCTGGCGCGCTCGGCGCTGGCACCCCACCGTCCACTCTTTCTCGTACAGCCGATTCCCCAGATGTGCTTCCAGGAGCCGATGTCACCCCGTTCGTAAGAGCCGCTGTCGGGCGCAGACGTTGTCGGTCAGGGCGGTTGAAGAATTTGGTAGGATCGGTAAAAAACAATGCATCGTCGGGCCCGCTCATGAGTCCGCATGGCACCCAAGTGTTGTCGCCAACCAGCTTCGTCAACAAAGGCTTGACCTTCCACAAGGCCTTGTTCTCGCTCTGCATGATTATGCGCGCCTGGTCCACCAACTCGGTCAGGGCTTTCGAGGTAAAGGGCTTCGACATGGCCGGGTGCGTCGGCAGGTCGGTAACCGAGGCCAACGGAGCAAAGATTTGTTCGAGGTGAACATCCGAGTACGGGTTGTCGTCCATGGCGGTAGCGAGAGCTTCCTGCACCTCCTGTTCATCGTCGTCACTAGTGATGTCGTAGCCGTCCTGGTCGATCAGGGGCGGGTTGTGGTTGATGATGGCTCGCTGGTAGCCAGCGTGTTCGGCGATCTCCTTGTAACCAGCCGGGCCCGCGGAGCCGGTGAGCCTGCCTCGTGCGACGAATCTCGATCTCTTCTTGAGTTTGTTTCCGCGATTCGTAGGTTGGTCAATGGACGAGTCGGAATCCGAGTCTGTAGAACATGGTGGTGTTAGCACTGTCACGGCAGCAGAGACCGGGTGGTGCGGGAGTGCTTACCATATGATTTCCTCTTAAGCTTTTTCCGTATGCCTACTATGGTCTCCATGACCAAAGCTTGTTGCTGGTTGGACATTTTGGCAGTTTTTGATCAGAAGCGCCTCCCTTGCGGATTACAGGCGTCTTGTGGACTGAGCTCCCTGGGGCTTGGGCGCAAGCAATGGAAGGGTATGGGATATCGAGAATGAGCGAGATATTGTCGCGCAATCTGGGTCTGTATTTTTGCTAGAAAAAAAGGCAACCGCTGGCGGGTTATGCGCGGTGACGGCGTGGCTGGCGAAGCTCGAAATGCTGTCGCGAAAATGATGGCGACAGGCGACGGGAACCGGAGGCCCTGTTCCTGGCACTGGCGGCGGGCAGCCACGGCAGAAAGTGGGGAGCTGGTGCCTGTCGAGCACACCGCCTTTGGTTTGAGGAGGCAGGGTTAGGGTCTCTATCGTTATCAACCATACGGAGTATCCCCAACCCTGACACCTTGACTTCTTCAAGCTAGGGAGACCGAGAGATACAACAATGACGAGATCTTGTCTCGTTTCCCGTACACATACATCTCAATATATTCATCCCAGAACTCATTGTCTTCATTCGAAATATCCATGCCGCTGACCAACCAGAAACTCCAAACACGCAACGTCACAGCCTCTCACCTCCTTGCCGTGCCTTCAATATCCAAGCCGGGTAATTGACACCACCACCACCACAACGGAGAAAAAGGCCACTTGTTTTGTTTCAGTGTTCTCTATTCTTCACTGTCGCGTATATCCACACCTTGATGTTTTCACCATCCCTTCACTAACCACAGCCTCGTCTCCAACATCACCAACGCCAAGCCCCCCGAAATGCCCTCCATCTACACCCTCAACCTAACCGCCCTCCTCGCCCTCAACGGCGCCTTATTCTACGCCCGCCAGCAATCCCAGCCATCTTCTCCAAAGCCAACCCCGTCCAAAGATGGCCTCCAATCCCTCCTCACCTCCCCCCTAACCCCCTTCCTCTCAGTCTACACCCTCATCATGGCCTCCGACTGGCTCCAAGGCCCCTACCTCTACCCCCTCTACACAAAAACCCACTCCCTCCCCCCCCACCTCATCCCCCCCCTCTTCACCACCGGCTTCCTCTCCGGCGCCATCTCCGGCTCCTTCATCGGTTCGTTAGCCGACACCCACGGCCGCAAATCCGCCTGTCTCTCTTTTTGCCTCATATACGCTTTATCATGCCTCCTAACCACAGCCTCCTCCTCCCTTCCGGTGCTATTCCTAGGACGGATGTTGGGAGGGCTAGGAACTAGCTTGTTATTCACGGTATTTGAAAGCTTTTTGGTATCAGACTTCAAGAACAGGGGGTTGGAGGGGAGGTTAGGGGAGATGTTTGGGGTGATGAGCACGGCGAATAGCGTCGTGGCGATTGCGAGCGGGGTAGTCGGGGAGGGGATCGTGGGGTGGGCGGGGACGGAGAAGGCGCCGTTTTGGCTGGCGGTGGTGATGCTTTTGGTTGCGGGGGGGGTTATTTGGTGTAGTTGGGTAAGTTTTTCTCTTTCTTTATAAATAAAAAAAAGATGGAAGCTGATGGTGAGAAGGAGGAGAATTATGGGCAGCCTGCCAGGGCGGAGAAGGACGACAATAAGAAAAAGGACGACAAGATCAGAAAAACGGGGAGCTCGCTGTTGAAAACTTTGTGTAGCCCGACGGTTCTGGCATTGGGACTGTCGACTACGGTGTTTGAGGGGTCGATGTATCTGTTTGTGTTTTTCTGGGCTCCGGCTTTGCAATCGTTGTCTTCTGCGGGGACAGCGCTGCCATATGGTGTTATTTTTGCGGCGTTTATGGCCTCGACGCTCGCTTCTTCGCTGATCTTCTCCAGGATCACCTCGCGTTTATCCTTTAGCTCGCTTTTGCTGGCGTTATTAGGTGTTTCATCGGCTTGTTTCTTTCTTGCTTCCTCCACCACAGCGTCCTCGCAGTTTACCTTTTGGGTGTTTTGTCTGTTTGAGGCTTGTGTAGGGATGTATTTCCCTACTATGGGGTATTTGAAAGGGAAGCTGATTGGAGATGAGGTGAGGAGTCAGGTGTATGGGTTTTTGAGGATTCCGCTTAATGTTTTTGTGGTGGTTGCGTTGCTGATTACGGGGAGGATGGAGGGTGAGAGGGCGTTTGTGGAGGTTTTTAGGGTTTGTTCGGGGTTGTTGCTGGTGGCGGCGGGTGGGTTTTGGGGTTTGGTTGTTAAGAGGGGAGGTGATGTTTAGATTTTGAGGTGGATTACCTATCAGGAGGTGTTGAAAGGAAGAGAGTGTTTGATATGAGCCTCCCATCGAGAGTATTCCAGCCGCCATCCCCAGTCCTCTCGCGAGATGGCTGTCGCGGTTACTTCGCTTTCACGGCCGAGAAGGCAGCGCTGGATGAATTGTTGTGCTGCTGTAGTGGCATGCTTGATTCGTGTCGTCTGAACTTGTGGTCCCATCTGTCCGTCGAGGAGAAGGTACTGCAACAGGCCATCGATGTTGGTTATTCCTTGCTTGGTGATGTAGTCCTGCTGGAGGAGAAATGCAACAAGGACAGCATGCCTTTTAGCCATCATGTAATCGTTGATGTCTGATGCCAGTGTCGGCGTCAGTTGTGCTCGCAAGCTACGAATGACAGTCGAATCGGTGGGCCTGTGTCCATTCAAAGTCAAACATGGCTGCGCGAGGCTCATCAATGTGCTGATGGGTGGTGAAAACTCCTGGTTTCTGGCCCCGGCAGCTGCTCTGCGAAGACGAGAATCGACTGTCATGATGGCTTGGAGGTCAAGAATGACTTTGAGTCTTTGCAAATTTGCCATCATGATCTTCTGGTTCTGCTCGCTGCCTCCCTCATATTTGCAACGGAGTATCTCCTCCAATCGCTGTCTGTCCCAGCCCGTGGCGTCAGAGATACGACAAGCAACCTCTGGGATATCTGCAACATTTGTCCGGGCGAGCCACTTGATCAAGGATACAAGACTGCTCTGGCCATCGGTCTGCTCGCAAGACTCTCGAAGCTCGCTGTACTGCTGTAAAAGAACGAGTTCGGACAGAGTTGGGGTGGCAGCCAAGTTAAACTTGAGCAGCTGAAGCTCTTCCAAATCCAGTCTCAAGATTCGGTAGATCACAATGTTTCGCTGGTCACCAGCGGTATCAAAAACGCTGCATATCGAGTCAAGCGTCCAGCCTGCATCAAAAAGCTTCCTCCACTCCTCAATGATAGTCAGTGTTGTTTCAGGACGGTCAAACGGCGCCGTGTCCTCGGCGTTATTGTTTGATGCAAAGAAGATCTTAAAGAAACGTGGATAGTCGCTTGGCGATATGGAAAGCACCTGGTAGATCAAAGCATGCCGGTATAGGACCGAGAGAGTTTCCACGTTGAGCAAAGTAGTTCCATCTCCAGGACCTGCTGCTTCCCTCAGCGCTGGAAAGTGCTGTGCTGGCCATTTTAGAGCTGCACAGATAGCCATCTTTGTCTCATCAAGTGTGGGATAGGCAGTATTGTCCTCTTGCCGTTGAACCACTGTGAGAAGCTTGTCGATTCCTGGCGCGCGAAGTCTGCTGTACAAGAATGACTTCTCACCAAAGGAGTCAATGGGGCCCCAAAGAGGCAGTAAAGCTACCGGTTCAATGTCGACTAGGCTGCTCAGCTTGACAATGGCTGCCAGACTCTTGATCACCAAAGGAGTGATTGTGAAGTTTGATTCCTCTGGTATAGTTGGCTTTTCAGAGGTTGCTATTTGACGGATCTCGAGATTTCTCAAGCAGTATATCGCCGCATCCAGATCCTTGATCGACCATCCAAGCTTGGTTTTCAGACGAATGAACGACTGCAGCCTCCAGCACAGATTCTCTGTCAACGGCTTCGATTCGTTTGCCAATAGACCCATGTCATCGATCGAATTAGTATGCTCTGCGTAGCCATCCTTGTTAACAATAACGAGATCCCGGTTGAAGGTTTGCGTTTTGACGAGGTCCATGATATCCTGTAAGTCGAGCTCTGACCGCTTCATCAGCTCACGAATGCAAGACAATCCCTTTTCACTAGAAACATCCACCATGGCCGTGCTGTCAGAATATCCCCAGAGCTGTGCAGCATTCCATTCCACAACTGACTGAACCTTGACACCAGTTTTCGATAGTCCCTGAAGGAGGTCGGCAAACCAGCCCGCCCAGTATGTCTCGCCGGTGATGGCGGCGAAGTCCTCTTGTGACATCCCAAGAGACTCAGCTGCACTCTGACGGGCAAAGGCCTCAGAGACCCCAGTCGTGAGTTGCTCTTTCAAGGGCGAAGCTTCCTGCCAGCAAGAACTGGGCACTCCGGCGCTCCGGAGGAGAAGATCTCGGTCACGGAAGGTCTCGACCAGCTCCAAGTACGAAAGATCGAGGCGATGGAGGATCTGGAACGCCTCAGTGCGGGAATTGTTGAAAGGAAACACCGAGAACGGATACAATTGCTGGGATATCAGCTCGGTGTATACAGACTCGTCCGTGTTGTTTGCATCGCAGGCTGGGACTGCTCCGGGATCGCCATGGCAGACAACCGCCTCTTTTGGGCTGGGATTTGTAGGCGCCTTGCCGGCCTGGTAGCTAATATACGACTCGAGAGCTTCGTTGACGAGACCGGTGTAGGGAATCTTTGTCTGAGCATTTGCGCAGGTTAGGTCAAGGCCCATCAAATCCGGCCTTCTATTGGAGAGTACATCGAGCGCACTCCTGTCATCTTTGTGCCCAGTGGGAGACCGCTTAAGCAGACTCATCAGGTCTTTGAAGTAAGCAGACAGGCTGGTTCTAGAGCAGCAGGTCCCGCATGAAGGGTTTATTTTCTCAATCCTCAATGGTGCAGGAACCATATCCGGTACAGCAAACTCTTGAGGTTGTTGAGACTTTGTGTTACGAGCCGTCATTGCATCTACCGGCCCGTTCTGACTCCAGCCTCGGAGACGCCGTGCTTTATCATGAATGTCCCTGATCCGGGACTCGTCGCGCTCGGAAAGGCTACTTCCCTGCAACCTGGACGGTTGAAGCATCGCCTTTCTGAACACCTCCAACGGCGGCACAGCAATGCTTCGATGGGAATCGAACCCCTTGTCGCACAAAAGGAGCACGTCTTCTGGCTCCCGGACAACGTGACTGAGCTCCCGGAGCGAGTGGACAAAGTCTGACGCGGCATAAAAGTCCTGCTTCAAACCCTCCACTGAAGAAGATGACACGTCCTCAAACTCGGCAGCCACAGCTTTAGTGAACTGCTCAGGGTCCAGCAAGTTGACTCTCTTGACCCCGGGACTGCGGAGCTGGTCCAGAACCCATGCTGTAAACTTGGCACAGGCTGTGGTGACGCCTAATGGGAGTTGGTCCAAGTCGGCACCTGACCTTACCAGCGCCTTGAGAACAGACAATTTCTCTGTTATGAAGAAAATAGTTCGGATCCTGTCGAGAGCCTCCCTGACTTCAGTCGACTCTGAACCAATCCGGTTATTGAGCTGCGTGCGCGGAAAGAGTACAGTAGCGACGAGGTCTCTCGGGTCGTTGACTGTGGTTTCGGACGAAGCGATTTGATCGAGTATCCATCGACAAGCTGGGAAGCTCTCCCCACCGCGAAGCAAGGCCCCACCGTAAAGCAAGGTCTTGATAAGTTTCAAACTCGCCCGTTCCTCTGGTGGAAGTTTGCCGCCTCGGGCAGTCGAGTTTATCAGTCCCACCACATCTTGAATTGTGTTGTTTTTGCCGGCTTGGTCGAGAAGACGATCGTAGACAGCGTCGAGATTACTGCCAGCCATGGAGTGAGTCAATGTACGCCTTCCACGCGTACAGGAGGTCTGACAGGTGAGGGATATATTCGGAAAATTAAAAACACAAGACGATTGTTGAGGTTCGGCCGCCGACCGGTTCCTTTCATGGAATAACTGCTGATAGCCTCATACTGGTAGCCTGTGGTGCGATGCTACCTTACATTGATCCCTGCCATACAGCTCATGCACACTCATGTCAGCTGAAAACATATTGTTTTGTGTGATTGGGCAAATGGAAGTGGATTTGAGATGTAAGGTAGACGTTCACAAGGGGCTAGAACAACTGCATGCTCCACTTATCAGATCCTTTCAGACTATCGACGGTTTATTCCCAGACTTGACTGGATATCCGATACACGGATGAGGTGACATGCGTTAACGTTCAGCTTGCTCATTCGCAGCGACATGAACATGTCTAGACCTGTTTGGAGACCATATTTGGAGAACATCAATAGCGCGGATGAGAAGAAAGAAGTACAGTTGGTTATCGCTATGAAGGCCATTCGACACCCGAGCTCTCTTTCTCTATATAAATCAGTTGCTCAGGACCAATATACAATTTCTATCATCATCCCTCACCCTTTCTTCAATTTCACTACCTTAGGTACCTTATTCAAGTCTTCAACTTAGCATCATGATACCCAGCATCTCGTCTTCCATTTTGGTTGCCGCCAGCTATTTCCTCCAAGGGGTCCAGGCCGGGGCTGGTACGTTTCTACCTACCCCCCTGAAAAACTAAGCTGTCCACTTCTAAGAACACACTCTTCTGCGCTTCTCCGTCATTTAAAAATAGCCCCCATCCTTACAACTACCTGCTAATACACATCTACCTAAACAGGCGCACATGTTCATGCCTGCGTAACTTACGATGACGCACCCCCCGAAGACACCACGGTGAACTTCAAAGCAGCCGTTGACTGGCAGTGCATGAACCACTTTGGCAGCAACGCGAATCTCAAAGTCAGCTCAAGCGGCACCTTTTGCGCTGACATAGGCTACGTCGAGTTGAAGGCATCGTCATCAGGCGGTGACCTGTGCGCCACGGATAAAAGCTACTGGTCCATGACATACGGCACCACCGAGGGCGACACCGGATACATCAAGACCCAGTGGAAGAACAGCGGGTACATCTACCTTGTCAGCCCGTCTTCTGCAATCTCAGTGTGCGGCTCTCAATCGCTCTGCGACGACAAGGAAAGGGGCTGGGATGGCACTGGCGAGTTATGGGTGAGTTCGCGACATCTTACTTCGATATATCTTTGAAATATGTACCTGGTACTGACTGCCCTCTCTACTTAGATTCACTTCCAGCCCAAGAATGCGGGGAAGTCTTGGTATGAAATCCTGATAGAACGCTACAAGAGGCAGATGGCAAGGTTGCAGAACCGTGGCGAGCTATAGGAAGGCAGATCAGGTACCTCCGAATCACTCTGGCTTGCTGTAAATGATTGTACCTACCTTACTTAAGGAAGGCAAGGTAGGTAGGGTAAACAGACAGATAGATGGGTATAATACCTGGTACTTACGATCTCATCAGTCCAACAGCCACCAGACCCCCAGCAGCAAAAGTCGAAAGCCAAATCGGGCCACCAGTAGAAGAGAAGGTCGATTTCTAAAACGAGTGTAGAAGGTAGATCTAGGCTGCAGTCCCAATGATCACCTCAAATCCTTGCCAAAAGAATCCCAAGTATTCAAATCTCCCGCCTTTCCCGGGTAGGTAGCCTTCATTCCCACCAGCCATCAACACCTTCCTTTCCCTTTGGTAACCTCCCCCTCCCCTTCCCCTTCCCCTTCCCCTTCCCTTTTCCTTCCTCCTCCTCCTCTCTCCCCAAACCCCCTTACACCCCCCCCTAACAAACAAGCTTAAAGCTCAAAAACTCCCACCCCCCACTCCAGCAAAACGCACCGCTCGTCGTGCTCGACGCCACAGTCCCGGCATTGCAATTGCTCGAGCTGTACAGCGTGATCTGGCAGCTGTTCCCGCCCCACGACGCGCGCCGGAAGGTCTGCGGGGTGCCGGATCCGTGGGTGTAGCACTGCCCGCTGGTCGGGTTGGAGATGCTCTGGCCCGGGGTGCCGGTGCAGCCCCCGGACGAGGCCGAGGCCCAGGTGTTGAAGGTGCCCGAGGGGGCACGTTTGCTGCTCTGTTGTCAGTATACCTAGGCTAGGGGGAAGGGGGAAAGGAAAAGGGAAAGGCGTACACAAGGGAATCGGTCGTGTTGCTCAGGGTGGTGAAGTACTCGACCGCTGCGGGTTCGGGGGTGGGGGAGGCGGTGGTGGACAAGGCCAGGAGGATGGGGGTGAGGATCGTGGTGAACTTCATTTTGAGAGCTTGAGAGAGCTGGGGGGTTTTGTTTGGGTACCTAGGTGGGATGGTTTGGAGATGATGGTGATGGAAGTTTGTTGAGGGAGGTAGGGGAGAGGATGGCAATATTTGTATTCCTCTCGACACCTGGGCAGGGACACTTCCGAGGCACTCGGAAAACATGATTCTTTGCTTGGCTTCCTGCAAGACGCTGAATCATTGAGGTAGCTCGTGTCGTGTACTTACACGGTGCTTGCAGTATTCCCGTCCTCCCGCGAGCACGGCCAAGCCATCACTATTCCGTTTATGCAGGTCAACAACCTAAGACTGTCGACCCCGATTGGACACCCAGGCCACATTCCCTCCAGTTTGGGAAATAGGGGTACATGATTAATAACCGCTAGCATGCAGACCACACGTATAGTTACGGTTTCCGAGAACCAGCTCTTCGGAATGATGACTTCGGAATGATGACTCAGGTTACCTTACTCATCATCTTAGCCGCAGACACGGCACTTCACTCTAGGACCACGACAATATGCCACTCGCTTGAATATTTTGAACGAGAAAGCACAGCGGGTGTCTATTACTTGGAATGGACTCTCCAATAGTACAAGTAACAACACTCGCTTGACTGACTGGCGGCAGGTCAGCATCTGCTTCACTCGCTCTTCGGCTTAGCCTTCGCCTCCCCCTTCGCCGCACTCTTCCTCACACTCTCCCCGCACTTCTCCCAAACCTCCAGCCCCGTCAACCACGTGCTCCCCAACATCATCACCGACACCACCCCCGTCGAAAACGGCACCCACCCCACCGCCTTCCCCGGCACCCCCATATCCAACAAATCCGCCACCGCCCTCCTCCCAACCCTATACCTCTCCTCCACCAACCCCTCCAACCTCCCCCTCAACTCCTCAACCTTCTTCTCCCCAACCCTCACCCTCTCCAACCTCATCTCCTGCTCCCTCCACCTCTCCTCCTCCCACCCCCCCTTCCCCTTCCCCCTCACCGTCGGCGGCGGCACCCTCCCCCTCTCCGCAACCATCCCCCTCTCCCGTCTCACCTCTTTTTCAAGATGTCCAATCTCCCTCCTCGTCCTCTCCACCTCCCCATTTACCCTCCCCACCCTCCACCCCCCCGCCAGCACCCCCAAAACCAACGCAAAAAACCACATCCTATTCCCCTCCCTCATCACTTTTTCCGCCAAACCTCTCCCCCAAACCCCCAACCCCTCCACCCCCAATTCATCCACAAACGTAGCCGTTTCCGCGCAGTAATAAACCCCGTTAAACCCTTTACTCATTATCTCCATCCACTTCTCCACTCCTATCCCCCCCAGCAACAATCCCACTACCCATCCCAATCCAGCCCTTTTCTTCCCCTTACTCTTCCCTTTATTAGTAGTGTCCCCCCCCTCCTCGGCAGCAGATTTTGCGGAGGCTTCAATGTACTTATCATAAGACTGGCTGAAGCTTTCTAGAAACCTGAATAACCGAAAATATCGCCGACCCAAAGACAAACGGGATTTGAGCTGGGTGAGCGTGGCTTTCTTGGAGGGGGAGAGACTCCGTGGGATTTTGGAGGGGGGGAAGCCGAGGAAGGGGAGGAGGGTTAGGGGTAAGGAGGGGTAGGAGAGGAGGAGTTGAGTTAGGGATTGGAGGAGGCGGAGGGTGCGTTCGAGGCCGTAGGCGTCGGTGGAGAATTTGATGAATTGGTGGAAGGTGGTTTGTGACATTTCTTTTTTTTTTGGCGGAGGGTGGGGAAGCCACGGGGAACTGTAGAAGGACGGATTTGTGGCTTGACTTGTTGCTGTGAAGTGGTGATGTCGTGAGCTGTGATGGGTTTGTAGTGAGATGTTGTTTTGATGGTGATGAGAAAGACGTGTGTGTCTGTGGTGGGTGATACACTGTCTTGGCGTGGTGTGTTTACAAGGTGAGATAGATCGGCAATGGTCGACTAATTATGAAGTGGTGTATGTGTCCTTGGCAAGAGTTTAAGTACTCCTTTAAAATGACATCAGAAAGATGAGATCAAAGATGCAAAAGACTTGAAAACGTCGAGTCGGTGAACAGAGATCGTGAGATGAGCTGTCAGGTTTCAGGCATAAATGGCCTCCAATTGGGTGGCTGGGCTTTTGCTGTATCTGGTTGGTGCATTTCCTAGCGCCGCCCAAGTCAGCCCCTTACTGTGGACACATTGGCAGGGGATGTCAGGGGTATCAACCTCAACTAACTTCATCACAGAACTACGCATGTACCGGATCGGAATCACCGAGGGTACCATTGTGACGAAGTCTAGCGATGTTCAAACATGAAAAAGGAGAGAGAAATGTGAGTTGGAGTGGCGAGAATGGTCCAGATAACAGAGTTGTAGAGTGCGATATCTTGTTGGATCACACTGTCTCGAGTCCTCAGCTGACCAATGGCTTTCCGTAATGATGATAATTTTGACGATGTTGGTGCTGACTGACTGCAGAACGAGAAAGACAAGAATGATAAATCAATATCCCCCTGCAGCCATGTTACCACCACAAGAAGATGTTCATACACCACATGTATTCATCACCTTCCCTGCCCCCAGCTTCAACGTAAATACAATACCCCCTATGAGAATGATGCACATGTACACAGTGGTTGCAACAATTCTCTCTCGATTCCAAAACTTCCTGCCTCCTTTTTATCTAAGGCCTCCCATCAACCATATATTCTATACCCTTACATACCAGGAGAAACAAGAACACCCTTCTCCCTGGAATCGCGCTTCCACCCACCAGCAAGCGCCTCGCCGCCGTTCTCCTGAGCAAACTTTTGCATGCGCGCCTCAAGCTCTGGCCTGAAGTGGCGGATAAGACCCTGAATAGGCCAGGCGAAAGCCTCACCCAAAGCTAAAAACCTGTCAGTAAAAAATAACACTCAGGCGTAGACTAAAAAACATACCGCAAATTGTGTGGCCCTCGACCTGCTTGGTCAACTCCTGCAACATATCAATCTCGCGCTCGCGGCCCTGGCCCTTCTCAAATCTTTGCATGATCTGCTCGGTCCACTTGCTGCCTTCACGGCAAGGAGTGCACTGGCCGCAAGACTCGTGGCGGTAGAAGTGGCTGAGACGAGAGATGGCACGGACAACATCAGTGCTCTTGTCCATGACGATAACGGCCGCGGTACCGAGACCAGACTGGCTGTCCTTGAGAGCATCGAAGTCCATAAGCTGGTCGTCGCAGATGCTCTTGGGCAGAATAGGGGTAGAGGAACCACCGGGGATGACAGCCAAGAGGTTGTCCCAGCCGCCACGGACACCGCCGCAGTGCTTGTCGATAAGCTCACGGAGAGGAATGCTCATCTCCTCCTCGACTGTGCAGGGGTTGTTGACGTGACCGCTGATGCAGAAGAGCTTGGTGCCCTGGTTGCGCTCACGACCGAAGCCGGCGAACCAGCTGCCGCCGCGGCGGCAAATGGTGGGAGCAACGGCAACAGTCTCAACGTTGGCAACGGTGGAAGGGCAGCCGAAGAGACCGACAGCAGCAGGGAAAGGCGGCTTCAACCGGGGCTTGCCAGGCTTGCCCTCGAGGGACTCGATCAAGCTGGTCTCTTCACCGCAGACGTAGGCACCGCCACCACGGTGGACATAGACATCAAAGTCGTAACCAGAGCCGCAGGCGTTCTTGCCGATAAGACCGTCAGCATAGGCCTCGTTGATGGCGTTTTGGAGAACAGCAGCCTCGTGGATAAACTCTCCACGGATGTAGATGTAAGCAGCCGAGGCGTTCATGGCACGGCCAGCAACCAAGCAGCCCTCGATCAGCTTGTGGGGGTCCTTGCGCATAATCTCGCGATCCTTGCAGGTGCCCGGCTCACCCTCATCGGCGTTGACAACCAGGTATCTCGGCTTGTTGTCCTTGTCCCAGTCCTTGAAGTTCATGAACGACTGTGAAAGCATGGCAGCGTTAGCAAGCTTATTCCCTCTTTTCGACCGAATTAAATTTCCCGCACCCATTTCAGACCAGAGGGAAAACCAGCACCACCACGTCCACGGAGACCGGAGGCCTTGATCTCGCCAATGATCCAGTCGTGGCCCTTGAGGAGGATCTCCTTGGTCTTGTGCCAGTCGCCCATCTTCTTGGCGTGCTTGAGATCGGGAGGGTAGCGGCTGTAGAGGTTCTGGAAGATGCGGTCCTGGTCGCGAAGGCCGCCATAGGTGCGGCTAGGGGCGCCGTCCTGGACTGTAGCGAAGGAGCGGCATTGTTGTTGCGTCGTGGCGGCGACAGCGTTTGTGAGCGTCTTGGCCGACGCCTTGGTGGGCGCAGCAGCACGGGACAGCATTGCTGCTCGGCAGAGACAGAGGGGGTGGGATGCCAATGGGGCCGGGACGGGGAGAAGGTCGTCGTGGGGTTCCGTTCGTGGAGGGGACGACGAGGTTGAGGTTGGCCCGTTCCTCTCAATTGAGCGATTGTGAGCGGCTTCTCGAGGTTTGGTTTCGCAGCGTTGGTGATTGGTCAGAATTTACTGGGGTGTGGCGGGCAGCGGGCAGCTTGTGGCGAGAATCTGCCAAGGCCGCTGACGCAGTGTGGGGGAAGCTACCTGTCCATCCGCTGCAGCAGAGCTCCGAACTTGGAGCTTTCCACAGTTCCCAAAACACCTTGTTGGACGGCACGTGGACGGGACTGGGTGTGGCTGGATTGACCCGAGAGGGAAAGCAGACCTGATAGGCTTTTTGAACACGAGATTGGTGAAAGGCTTTTTATCTCTCTCTAGCAGGGTGGCTCAACGGAATGGTGGAGCCGTCCAGCTGGTAGATAAATAGCAGCACCCAGCCCACCAAGCTCTTCCCCCCGACATCAGCTTTTCATCTCATCTCAACCGCCCACAACGCCCTCGTTGCCGAGGAGCTGCGTGTGGCTTCAAATACTACAACACCAGTCTCTTGGTACCAGCCATCATGTCTTCCAAACGCCACTCTATCCTCCCCGCCGTCTCGGCAGGCCCAAAACCGCCAGTGCGCTTCTCCTCCTCCATCACCATCGCCGATTCAGCCCTCCTCACCGGCACGAACCTGATCACCATCTCCACCGAGTCTGTCATCCACCCCCGTGCCAAACTCGACTCGCTCGCCGGCTGCATCACCATCGGCCGCCGCTGCGTCGTCCACGAGCGCACCACCCTCGGTGCCATCGGAACATCAGGCAAAGTTACCGAACAAGCCGTGACCCTCGGAGACTACGTCACAGTCGAAGTAGCCGCCTCCATCGAGGCTGGTAATACCATCATCGGGGAGGGAACCACAGTGGGAGTTGGAGCCAGGATTGGTGCCGGCGCATTCATTGGAAAGGTCAGTCCACCCACCAGTTGTCAACCATGTGGAAGATACTGACCAAAATAACAGCACTGCACCCTAACACCCCACACCGAGATCCGCGCCGGCGAAGTGGTCCCTGACTTCACGGTCGTCTACTCCAACGGAATGAGGAGGATGGACAAGCGCGGGGTGGCCGACCTGAAGAACAAGGGACAGGCCAGGCAGATTGATGTCTTGAGGAGGATGATACCCAGCAATCCAGCCAAGTTTACTTAGTTTTTGCTTTTGTGGGAACATACTTTACGTTCGCATCGAGCAGATGTTGAAGGGTGTTGAGTGGGTAGAGGTAACGAGGCTCGCTAACCCCTCGATTTTATACGCGTGAGCCTTGCATTTACTTTCTATGCTCTGAAGCACTCGTAGCATCGAGCACGCATCGAGCAAATGCTCAAGGATGTCAAACGGATGAAGGAAAACGAGGCTTTCAATGTTGAAGGATGTCAATTGGATGGAGGAAAATGAAGTTTTCTCCATTAACATCCTTGAGCATTTGTTCGATGCGTTCTTGATGCTGCGACTTCAGAGCATAGAACGTGAGTACAAAGTTCGCTCGGGTGAAGTCGAGGCGTTAGTTTAGGATATTCTTCGATACTCTCTTAGCTACAGAAGCCACTTCAATATAATCAATATATTTAATACTAAGATTAAGCGAATCAGTATCTCGTATTTAACATTTAGGGATCTTTATAGTGTTGACTTGATATACTGTCTCGGGCATATTGAGGCTTCAAGTTACTGATGTTTTTCTCCCGAACTATTCAAGATGACTGCTACCAGGAGGACTATATGAGAATACTTTTCTTAAAACAGGCCCAGTTAATAAAGCATTGATGTTGATCTTGCTGGTTCAGGGGCTGTCAGGGTTTCACCGATGCCAAGTTCTTTCAGCACTCGAAATCCATAACATTCCTGAATTATTATATTTTCAGGTCAAAGTCGAGCATGGTACACACAAGTACTCACAAAACACTAGCCATCCACCAGACAAGAGCTTTCCTCCAAACAACCGCCTCTGCCAGCCCTCACAACGCCTTAATCTTCATCCACTCGGTCGTCCCCAGCCCCAAATTCAACCCATTCTCGGCCCACCACCTCCTCACCCTCGTCTGATCCCCCAGACTATCCTCCAGCGCCTCCTCCACATCCATCGTCTTGTACTCGACCCTCCTCCCCTTCCTCCCCGCCATCCCCGGCAGCTCCCCATGCGCATACCCCCTCCACCACTCCAGCACCCCAATATGCGCATGATACGTCGCCTCCATCAGTATCTGATTGTCAAACTCGAGCTTATCATCCCCCTTCAACCCCCTCCACGCCTCCAGCACCTCCACCTGGCCCCATCTGCTCGCCATCTTGCAAACCGCCTCATGATGTCCCACCGGAATCCCGCTCTCCTCCCACCACCGCATCACCTCCACCTGCCCCCACTGCGCCGCCCCCAGCAACGACTTCCCCGGCTTCAGCGTAACAGCCGAATTCTGCAAACTCGCCTCCCTCCACCACTCAAGCACATGAATATGCCCCTTTGAACTCGCCCCCTCAAACGCAGCCTCGGTGTACTTCAGCGGCAGCCCCGACCTCCTCCACCACTCCAAAACGTGCACAAACCCCCTCGTCGACGCCTTGTCCACTGCCTCACAATCATACTGCTTCTCCAGAAAGCTCGGACTCCTCGCCCACCAGTCCAATATGTCCGTCCTGCCGTAATACGCCGACGCCTTGGTCGGTATCGTCTTCCCGTCAAAGCATTTAAACAGATGCGCCGAGTTCTGCTCGACCCAATCCAACACCCCCGTCAGCGAGAATTTAAAAATCAAATGCACCGCCAGCGCGCTCAAATCGCAAAACTGCCCCGGCGCCCTCGCCAGCTTCCTGCAAATCTCCTCCGTATCCGCCGTCAACAAAGTCCATTCCAGCTCGTGCATAAACACCCCAACCGTATCCCCCTTATCCCTCGGCTCCCTCCTCCACCCCCCTTCCCCCTCAGGCATTTCCAGCGTCGTATACACCCCCAAACTCATCGCCAGCTCCCAATCCCCCAAAAACTCAAAAATCATACTCCACAGCTCCGGCGGCAACTGGCTCCTCACCTTCTTCTCCTCCCTCACCACCCCATCCCCCTTCACCACCAACCCAACAGGAACATCCACATTAAACCCCACCTTCAGCAAATCCGCCTGGTTCCTTATAATCCCCACCAAATCATTAAAACCCTCCCACTCCACCACCCTCTTCTTCTCCTCATTATCATACCCCCACAGCACCGGCGGCAGCACCCTAACCCACCCCCACTTCCTATGCAGCTTCCCCATCTGCCTCCTCGTCACGGGCCCCTCCCACATCTGCTTCGTCATCCCCGGCACCATCAGCACCCGTTTACTAGCATCCCACCCCCTCAGCACCTGCAGCAACAAGTTATCGCACACCCCCACCATCATCTTCGCCAGCGTGTCCGCGTCTATCGGTGCCAGCACCAGTAAATCTGCCCACTCGATCAGTTCAGCGGCCTGCTGCTCGGTTTCTTTGGTGACAGATTTGTTCTGGTGCACTGTGATCTCCTGCGCTAACCGGTGGGTTAGGTCGTCGACGATGGCGCGGGTGGTGATGGTTGATTCCTTGGATAGCCTGACGGCGATGGTCTGGGCGTAGGCGACGTCGCGGGGGCCGTTGGATGCGACGAGTAAATGGAGGGAGCGGGGCCGGGGGTTGAGGTCCGAGATGGGGGTGCTGTCGAGGGCTGCGGCGGCGGCGGCGGCGGCGAAAGAGTGGTGGCCTAGCCGGCGGGAGCTGGAGGGGTGGTCGCCGTAGGCTGCGGACATGGTTTTGTCTCTCTCTGGTTGTTGTTCGTTTTGAAAATAGCCCAAACTTAACAGTTTGATGGACTTGTTGATATATATTTCAATGTCTTGGCAAACACCCCAAACTTCTTACACCAAAACCGCCGGGGCTTCTTCGTCGACTTCGTGGGGGGTGTCTCGATCGCGGGTTTCGTCTTCTCGACTGCTGTTTTTGATCCCTTCTTGAAACTCTCTCAATTGTCAGAAAAGACTTCAAAGTCGCAAAAAATATCGTCAGGCGTATCGGTAGTCGTTGTAAAGGATGGAAAAGAACATCAGAAAATAAATAGTAGTGGATGGAGTGTTGAACATGGGGGAATTCTTGCCTGACGTCTGTTGACCCCATCTGCGCAGGGATATCGGACCAATCGTTTCTGTCAAGTGGGGCTACCCCAGGAAAATAGTGGAGCAGGAGGCGACTCCATCGGGTTTGGGGCCGAGGCTTGGCCGTCACTGTCACTGTTACTCTCACGACATAAATGTACAAATAGTAAGCCAACTGTACTTTTTATTGATGCCCGCTGGTTAATGGCTAGGTAACTAAAACGCTCAAACATTCACAATCCCAACGATACACCCTCAGACAGACTTCTTCCTGGGTTGCTTGTCCTTTGGTTCCTCTGCATCCTCGCGCTTGTCCGGTAGTCTCCCACCAAGCCCACCAGCCATCTTGCTCCCAAAGCCGGACACGTTGCCCCCCAAGCTCTTGCTCCTAAACAGCCGTTTGGCAGATGTGTCCGATTCCTCCTTGGCCTCTGTTGACTTATTCTTGCTACCGGGTAAAATCTTTGCTGTAATGCTCTTCCACTTGGACCCCTTGGGGGGAGTAGAGCTCGCGCCTGCCTCAACCTCATTCTCCGCGTTCTCATCAGCCGCATCTCCAGCCTTGTCCTCCTCGGCAGCCGCCTCTTCAGCCCTCTCGCCTGCTACCTCCGGTTCTTTTCCCTTCCCTTTTCCTTCAGCCGGCTGCTCTGGTTCTTTTCCCTTCCCTTTTCCTACAGCTGGCTGCTCCGGTTCTTTTCCTTTTCCTTCTCCTACAGCTGGCTGCTCCGGTTCTTTTCCTTTTCCTTCTCCTGCAGCCGGCTGCTCCGGTTCTTTTCCCTTCCCTTTTCCTGCAACCGGCTGCTCCGGTTCTTTTCCCTTCCCTTTTCCTACAGCCGGCTGCTCGTCACTATAAAGCTCCCTTCTCTTCTTTGCCTTCTCCTCCGGCGTCATGTTATCCAGCCTTTGCAGCGCCTCCGGATCCCCTTCCAAAATGTCCAAGTCGTGAGTCGGGGTATCCACTGGCAACTCTCGCGGAGGTGACCGCCGCCGGGTATTCGATTCGGCAGGTTGCCAAAACGGTGCCTCGTCCCCACGTTCAGGCTGTTCCGCCTCTCCTTCCTTCTTCTTCTCCGCCGCAGCTTCAGTCTTGCGTTCGCCGAATAGACTGGAAAGTACCGACCCCGAAGCCTGCCGAGCAGCCTTCTGCTCAGCCTTCTGTTCAGCCTTCTGCTCCTGCTTTTCCTTCTTCTGCTCCTGCTTTTCCTTCTTCTTTGCCTCCTTTTCCTTGTCCCGCTGCTCCAGGGCCCGCGCCTTGCCTTCGATGATGGCGTTCTCCCTCGTGCTAACATGATCGGTCAAGTCATTCGTGTAGGTTCTCCCCCGAGAAATTTCGACCAGCCTTCTCCACAATTTGTAGCTTATGCGTTCGCTGTGCAATGATGCCGACACTAGTCGCCAACATCTCTGGGTGCCCTCCGCCTTGCTGAATTTTCCATAATTGACAAACTCGTGCCACGGCACATCGCGCTTGAGCTTGAAGATATCCCTCACGCTTTCCCACTGCTCGCGCTCGTCATCTTCTTCGAAGACCCAGTGGTAGATGAATTGCTTCGTCTTCTCATGGTCGGGAAGCTTCTTGAAACCGTCCGTCTCGTGGAACTTGCAAGATCTTGAGCCGGACATGGTGACTGAAGGCTCTCGAACTGGAGTCTCGAAGGGTAGTGGTTGGAACTGGTCATGGGAAGCTGTCTGGAACCCCTCGGCAAATAGAGAGAACGGCTGGATGATGGAACAAGACAGCTGTTGTGGACCCGGGGAAGCGGACCACTCGTCAGAGTAACCCCATGTGAGCTGGCCGGCGGATAAAGATGGCTGCCTGTGGGAGAAGGGTGCCGGGTGATGAGGCGAGGGAAACGCCGGCTCTTGGTACTGAGACAATAATGTTTGTTGAGCAAACAAGACGTCTTGTTGCGAAGTAGAAGATGATAGCTGTGGCTGCTGGGTAAAGGCCAGAAATAAACTGGGCTTGATGAGGATTTTCTTGAAAGGCTTCTTGATAAACTGCGTGGCCCGAGAAGCTGTGTTTTGGTTCGGTTTCTGAGCCATCATTTTAGTCTGGGCCGGACGTTGGGCAAGATCGGCTGACAATGGTCTCGGGGCTGGATCCAACTCGCTCCTTCTAGTGTCCCAACAGCGAATGTGTTGATGATGAGGTAAGTGGCAGTGAAGTTTGACATCCTGGAAGGAGTGGGCGGTAGGCAACCTGCCTCTAATATATCAAGAGTCCCGCAATCTCTTTTCCTGTTTGCTTCCACCGCCCTTTCACCATGATCCCCGACACTTGGGGTTATTACCTTCCTTCATGTTGAATGTCTGAAGTTGAGGCGGAAAGAGCCGATTGGATCCGAGTTCAAGAAAACGGTGTGCATGGGCAGTCCCGTAGGGCTGGACCCCTTGCTAAGGAACCGCTCCCGAATGGCTAAGAGCACTGCACGGTAGCAAGAGCGGATGTTCCGGTGCATTCCGAGACGGTTTCCTGCATTTGTGTGCTTCGGGGTCTCTTGCGGGGGCTTGTTCCGACGGAAGTCGGCCTGGGGGAAGGCAGATACCCTTCCAGCACGCCACAGTTGTCAAAGTGGGAACTGACTGGTCCTTTCTTTTCCGACGACTAAGGCTGTGGAGAAATCAAACATGACAAAGACTGTCCGGGCTGAAACCTTCCAGAATTTGTGACAACTGACAAAGATGTGGAGAAGCAGCCTCCAGGTCGGCCTCCCAACAAATATGGGAAAGAGGATGGGAAACATCTTTTCCCAATGCACGCGCCGCCGTCGAGATCTAGAGGAGACCATGTCTTCCTTAGTCAAGAGAGAAGCCGGTCACTAGTTCGAGTGCTAAGGAACGTCACAAATGAGCAGTAGGACTTTGGTGAAGTTGATTCAGCACCTCACTGAAGAAAATCTTCAGCTGTGTTCGAAACATGTGATGAATTAAAATTGGTATTTATTGGGTGCATCTATTCGGTGACTTCCCATATGCACCCCCATTCTGTCTCCTCAGTTCAATAGCTCGTTTATAAGGCGGTGCTGTAGGTGGCTGCACAGGAGGCAGAGAAACGTGATCAGCCGCAAGCTTATAGGAAGCATCAGAGTCGAATGCCGACAGGTCGCCGCAGGCAATGAATGGAGCTATCCATCTGTTCTTGTTGTCGCTCCCGGATACATCCTCAAGGATGACCTCAGTGATGCCATCATCACCAGCCTTTGGTGGTTCGGCCTGGGAGATAGGGTCTTGTTGCTGCTCTTGCAACTCGGAAAGCCGGCTACCCACACCCAATGGCTCCTCCAAACTGGCCTTGAACCCCTCTGGAGGTTGAAAGTTGATGCAGACAATAAACGCTTCCACACTGCTGGCACGCGAAGACCTCGGCTTGGCAACATAAACCTTTTCGAAGAAGACCTTGAGTTGGGCGTAGAGGAGATCCACGTTGCGGCCGCGGAAGATTTTGGCGACAAACTTGCCGCCTGGTTTTAGCACGCACAGGGCGAGGTTGAGGGCAGCGAAGAGCAGCTGAGACTGCACGTAAATGTCAAGGTCGTGAAGGCCGGTAACATCAGGAGCGCCGTCGCTGATGACAAGATCAACTGGGTGCTGGGCTTGCTGGCTTGTCGACGTCTCAGGGTCATAGCATGGGTCGAGGGCTTTGAGGAGAAGTGGGACAGTGGCGGGGTGGGTAATGTCTGCTCGGAGGGTGATAACACCGGGAAGGGGGCTGATAGGTTGGAGATCGATCGAGACGATCTTCACATCTGGCCTATCGCCAGATTCTTCTGGTATGTTGCCCATCTCAGCATCTTTTTGCTCTTGTTGCTGGCTTTCCTCTTGTGTGGTGGGTTCTGATGGGATTACATTAAGCATCCTCTGGCGGAACTTGGCCTCCCGGTCTTCCCAGGCACACCGGCCAAATTGCTCGTTTTTGATCAAGACTCTGGAGAGAACTTGGGACCAACTGCCTGGAGCAGCGCAGAGATCCACAACTCTGGTAACATCTTCGAAGAGGTTGAACTCTGAGGCACAAAGTTAGCCAACTATTCATTGTGTATTATGTGTTCCAACATACCCTCATCCAACTGGAGAAGCTTGAAAGCGCTTCTGGCGCGCCAGCCTTGTTCTTTGGCGAGGCGATAATACGCATCGCGCTTGTCTTTTGACGATTTTCCCATCTTGGCAGAAGAGACGAGCCCCGCGATGTGTCAGCTCGGACAGGTCGGGCTGAGCTTGAAGATATTCGGGGAATGATCAGATCTACTACCTGTATCACTGAGTTGGCAGCAAGGGTGTGTGAGTGGTTATCAAGACTTGGGTGAAGCTTTCTTCACTTCACTTTTTCAATGCCAATTCAGTGCATCGCGGGGCAGCCAGTGGGTGTAACGCAGCAACGCAGAGGTACCTTAAATTTCCGCCAACTTCATCCGGAAGGCGGTGAGCCAACCAAAGGGTTAGGGTCCTATGGACATCCAGACATTCGTGATGTTATCCAGAAGAAACAAGGAATAAGACTCTTACTGGCCACTTGAATTCAAGGTGCTCCATAAATCATGTTTTGCTGTCCTCAAGTAGCAAGAGATGCTCGTCCCGTCCGCTGGCAGCCAATTTGATGTCGTTGAAAATAAGTGGGTCCCACCAGTTGTAAGTTTCCCATGTCCACGATTTTTCACTTTTCTTGCAGGGGTCGTCTCTTATCCCTTAACATCACATCTCAAAACTCGTCAACAGGTATGTGGCTTCCGCTCAATTCATGAGGTCTTGATGATGGCTCTGAAACTATCATCGGCTTTTCACCATCTTTGCCAGAGCTTCGCGCTAAATAATTCTGCCAGCCTCACACAATGGCGTTCGATAAGAAGAGGAAGCACTCTGGCGAGCAATCGCAAGCCAAACGCTCCCAACAAAAGGCCGGCTCAAAACGCCAAAAGACGGAGAAGAGAGTTGTCCCCGTTGATGAGCTGCCATGGCAAACTGTCCAAGTCCCCGAAATGTTCGATGACGCTGAGGGTTTCTACGGACTGGAAGAAATCCACGGCGTCGACGTCGTTCGTGAGGGTGATGTTGTTAAATTTGTGGCCGCAGTACCAAAAGGCAAGGCCGAGAAGAAGGATGACGATGATGGAGAAGAATTCGAAGGGTTCGACGACACGCCTGAGGAGGAGTCAACTCCAGTAGAGACAAAAGCCAAGGACCGCAAGAAGGAACCCAAGGCCAAGAAGAAGGAAGCTAAGGAATCGAAGAAGGAGGCCAAGGATGGAAAGAAAGATGCGAAGGAGCAGAAGAAGCCGACCCCGCAGCCAACAGAGGATCCCGAATTGGTATCGAACTTGTTCACCAGCATCGACGCATTACCTGACGTCGAACCCGAGGAGGATGTCGATACCTCGGAATGGGCGCCACTTGAGTTGTCACCCGACATGATGGCAGCGATTGGCAACCTCAGATTCGGCAAGCCAACACCAATTCAAGCGCAAGCTATCCCGGAAATCATCAATGGCCGCGATGTTATTGGCAAAGCGTCCACCGGTTCCGGTAAAACATTGGCTTTCGGTATCCCCATCGTAGAAAGCTGGCTCGCCAAGCAAGCAGAGGAAGAGAAGGACGAGAAGAGACGCCCAGTTGCCATGATCCTGTCACCAACAAGAGAATTGGCCCATCAGATTTCGGATCACTTGAAGAAACTTTGCGATGGACTTACCACCTCACCCTATATCTGCTCGGTCACCGGTGGTTTGGCTATTCAGAAACAGCTCAGGCAGTTGGAGAAGGCAGATATCATCATCGGCACACCTGGCCGTCTTTGGGAGGTCATCAGCACAGAAAACTCCATCATGAACTCTATCAGGGCTATTGATTTCCTGGTGGTGGATGAAGCCGACCGTCTCCTCAAGGATGGCCAGTTCAAGGAGGCAGAGGATATCATCAAGGCACTCGACCGGACCCAGCCGGGGGAAGAGGCCGAGGAAGACTCAGATTCCGACGAAGAGCCCACCCCCAAGCATAACCGCCAAACTCTCGTCTTCTCCGCCACATTCAACAAGGCCCTCCAGCAAAAGCTTGCAGGCAAGGCCCGCTACAACCTCATGGGAGAAGCCGAATCCCTCGAGCATCTCCTCAAGAAGCTCAACTTCCGCGAGAAAAAGCCAAAGTTCATCGACACCAACCCCGTCTCCCAGATGGCCGAAAGGTTAAAGGAAGGCCTCATCCACTGCGGTGACCTCGAGAAGGACCTCTACCTCTACGCCGTCCTCCTCCTCCAGCCCACCCGTCGCGCTCTCGTCTTTACCAACGCAATCAACACCGTCCGCCGCCTCACCCCTTTTCTTCAGAACCTCAACCTCCCCGCCATCGCCCTCCACTCCGACATGGAACAAAAGGCCCGTCTCCGCTCCCTCGAGAAGTTCAAGGCCGACCCCCCGAAGAACGCCAACACTGGGTCATCTATCCAGGCGCCAATCTTGGTAGCAACCGACGTCGCCGCTCGCGGGTTAGATATTCCCAACGTCGACCTCGTAATCCACTACCACGTCCCCCGCAGCGCAGACGATTACGTCCACCGCTCCGGCCGCACCGCTCGCGCTACACAGTCCGGAGTGTCAATCATGCTGTGCGGTCCAAAAGAAGACATCCCCACCCAGCGCCTCATCGCCAAGGTCCACGCCTCCTCTGCCGCCGCCAGCGGGAAATCCAAGAAGGATCTCTTGGGTGTTCAAACAATCGACATCGACCGTCGCCTCGTCTCCCATCTCAAACCTCGTGTCACTCTCTCCAAGAAGATCACCGAGACGACGATTGCGAAGGAGAAGGGCGCGAAGGAGGATGACTGGTTGAAGAACGCCGCCGAGGAGTTAGGGATTGAGCTGGATGAGGACGAGTTTGAGAAGGTGGGGAGCTGGAAGGGGAAGGGGAGCGGGAAGAAGCAGAAGGAGAGGGAGGCGAGGGAGGTGGGGAAGCAGGAGGTGCAGAAGTGGAGGTGGGAGCTGAGGGAGTTGCTGAAGAAGAGGGTGAATACGGGAGTGAGCGAGAAGTATTTGAATGGGGTGGATGTGGAGGGGTTGTTGAGGGGGGTGAGGAGTGAGTTTTTGGGGCAGGTGGAGGGGTTGGGGCTTTGATGTGTTGGTGTATGGAAGATTCGGTTGTTGTTCAAGATACATAATAGAAGCTCGCGGTGGAAACTGGCTGTATTGTTATGAGATGTGGTTCGGCAGTCTAGGTTCTACATGCACAAGATTGCACGAGATAGCGTGCGTCGGTAACAGAGCACTTCGGAGACGGCTGTGACTTTACCAGGTGGTTCTGTACTGCCAGGAGAGTTGATTTACTTTCCTGTGAAATAGAGAGACATAAGCAGGATGAAAAGACCAGTCAGCATGGGAGATTATTCTTGTATTATTTTTACTGTTACTGTTTATCAAAACCAAACCCAACAGGGTATCCAAAGCCATAAATAAGTCATAACGCCCACTTCTCTCCCATCCTCCACTATATGCTATACCTTATACCTTATATGGTAATATATGTAGAACTGTACCCGTCTAAAAAATATGCAAGATGGTCATCCAATGTACCCATATCCAAAATGCCTTGTGTTTCCTTTTCCACCCCCTCTTTTAACCACGCACCACTTATACATCCCAAGGATACAACCTATAAAAAAAGGTCTCCTTATCCTCCTCTTTCGTCTGTTCATACTCCTCCCTCCACCCCTTGGACAACGTCTGCGCCCACTCGGACCGAAAGCTCATCTTCTGCCCCGGCGGCATCCTCGTGTTCACCCAATTCCCCCCATGCTTATGCCTCTTCCCCCCCAACCGCAACACTTGCATCTCTCTAACCCCGCAAAACAGTCCCGGCCTCCCCACATGGGTTCGAACCTCCCATTCACTCCCATTCCAAACCTCCTCCTCAAATTCCTCGCCCTCATCCACCGTCCTCCACGGGTTCTGCACCACCGGCTCAAAGTACTTATACTGCAGGTCGTAAATCACCCTAATCAGCTTCTCCCACGGCCTAACCCAGTGTATCATCTTAAACACCGCCTCCTCATACGCCACCCTCACATAAGGGTTCACAAAAATCCCACTCTCGCTCCCCCTCATCATCTTGGATCCATCCGGCAAATCCCCCACCTTCCTCGCCGCCTGCGTCAAATCCGCCGAAAACAAACAACACTCACACGCATCATAAAAAACCCCCGGCTCATGCCGGAACCTCACCGGCGGCGCCATCACCACAGTATTATTCTCCGGATCAATCACATGCCCCGCCAGCACCCCCTCCTCCCACTCCTTCCCCTCCGGCCTCTCCTCCCCATTATTCTGCACGTACTTCGCCTGCATGGCCATCATCCCCCCCCAGCAGCTCTTCACCCTCACCGCGTCTTTATTGTCTAACACATCCCTTCTAGACAACCCCCTCCCCCGCCCCCCAAAGAACGGGTAAATCGCCTGGTAACTAGCATACCCGTCCGCGTCGCGCATGGCATAAGTGTCGTACATCCTATGTCCAAACCAGAAATCCATCGCGCACGCGGCAACATAACTAGGCCTCCCCGTCGCCGGGTCAACATTCGTGCTGAACAGCAACTGCGCCGCCTCCACCGGGTCAAAAACAATATCGTTCAGATACAGGACCTTGTCAAACGTCCTCACACCGGTAATCCGGTCTTGGTAGTCCTTCTTGTCCAGCGGTCTCAACGCCCTGTTCCGCAGCTCGGCGAGGTACGCGACTCGCTTCACCCGCTTTGTGCCGTCGGGCAGGGTGACGGTGGGGAAATCGTCGAGGGAGACGTGCTCGTCCGAGACGATCGAGTTCTTGCAGGGGATTCTTGCTTTTAGTTTCTCTAGCGCTTCCTTTCCTTTGACTCCAGAATCGTTTTCGTAGATGGAGAGGAAGACGTTTTCGTGGCCGAGGAGGTGGATTAGTTTGAGGAGGCGGTCTGCAAAGGGACCGGAGGCGAGTTTTCCGTTCTTGTCGTAGAGGATTGTCGCGATGAAGACTTGCTCGTTCCAGAGGTTGGCGCAGCCGGACTTGGGGTTGGTGCCGCGGCAGGCGTGGGTGAGTTGGGAGTAGTGTATTGGGGGGTTGCTGTAGGATGGTAGGAAGATGGGGGTGAGGATGAGGATGGACGCGATAAAAGCGAGGAGGGTCTTGAGGAGGAGGATGACGGGCCGGGGGGTGCGGCGCCAGGCGGTTCGGCGGAGGAGGCGGAGGCGGGACCAGAAGCGTTGGGCTTTTAGGAGGTAGGGTTTGGTCGGGGAGACGTATTTGTCGTGAAGCCTCGACAGGTTCTCGGCGTGGGAGTCCCAGCTGGAGCGGCGGAGGAAGTCGTGGGTTTCATGGTCGTCTGAGTCGGTGTCGTAGAGACAGTGGTCGTAGTTGATATTGTCTTTCATCCTTTAAGGGGCCAGCATCGTAGGGAGGTGACGAACCCAAAAAAACAATAATGACAATAAAGAGAAATTAACAAGAAAGAAATATGTTGAATTTTCTGATATATAAAGTTCAAGGTATGTAAGGGAGGAAGAATGTGGCGGAGAAGGGGGCTTTATTTAGTATTACCAAATTTGTCGCGAGGCGGTTCAATCGGGGGAATAGCCTTGTCCAATGGATCGCCAGCTGAAAGCCAGAGACAGAGACTCGGGAGGGACAAGCAAAGACTTATATAAGTCCAGCCATCACACCGCCCATAATAACAGCCTCGATCCCCTCCAGGCAAGGAACTTGTGTTCTTTTTCCTCCTTTCCAATGAAAACATTGGCATCACTTCCTGACATCCGATGTAGCCGTTCGAATGGTTACACATTGAGTGCGACGCGTCCCATCTTTTTCCCCACACAAGGAACCAACATCTGCATTTCCTACTTTTTTGAACATTGGCAGTTTTGCACTGCCGCAGAGTACGTCACTCACCTTCTTGGCCCTTCTTGGCATAAGCCCAAAACCGACAACAGTTGCAACAGCGGAACCCCTGCTTTAACATAAGAGTCTTGTCCTGTTTCGGACTAGTCAATGCTAAGCTCATCTGAAGCTTGGACCACTCGTAGCTTTGATGCACAATTGAACCCCTGGCTTGCTCTGCTGGTCTGGACTGGCCTGAATTATTGTTCCGGGTCCCCAGCGGAAGGGGTACCGACGACACAGGAGGTGCTGCAGGCAGATTGCGAAATATCGTCGCAAGCCTTTTTGTTTCTTTTTTTCCTTTTTCCAGTTTAAACAAGAACAAAAACACATTGTAACAGGCGTGCGCCATGGAGCGCCAGTTGAGCATCTCGCGATAGCTTTTCCAGAGCTGGTCCTCGCCTTCTTTTCCACTTGTCCTCGTCGTTCGCTCTTCTCCGCCAGTTCCCCAGTTCCGCTGATCGAATACACCTCATCTGTTACCGTGACCGCTAATTCACAAATTTTATAATATACCCCCAAAACTCACGACGGGAAACGAAATCATCATCCATCCATCCACCAACAAAAGATGCTCTTCCCCCCTCTCACCCGCCCCCGAGGGCCCCTCCGCACCCTCCTCACCCGCCTCCACCCCTACCGCATCCCCCTCCTCCTCTTATTCCTCGCCCTCCTCGTCGAAGTCTACCTCCACAACTCCTACTGGTCCATCCACCACCCCGCCCGCGACCTCGACGTCCCCTTCCACACCTCCTGCCAGGAACCCAACCTCTCCGCCCCGCGAGAGTCGGCAGCAATAGTGATGCTCGCCCGCAACCACGAGGTCGAAAAGGCCCTCCGCACCGTGGTCTCCATCGAGAAGCACTTCAACCGCTGGTTCCACTACCCCATCATCTTCCTCAACGACGAGGAGTGGGACCCCGAGTTCATCTCCACCATGAACGAGACCGTCTCAGGCGGCGCCAAGTTCGAGGTCATACCCAAAGAAGAATGGGGGTTCCCCTCATACATCAACGAAGACCGCGCCAAGCAGGCCATCAACCGGCAAGGCGAACAAGGCGTATTATACGGAGGGCTAGAATCGTACCACCACATGTGCCGGTTCTACTCGGGAAAGTTCTACACCCTCAAAGCCCTGCGAGAATACAAATGGTACTGGCGCATCGAGCCCGACGTCGAGTTTTACTGCGCACTCACCTACGACCCCTTCGTCGAAATGGCCAAGCACGAAAAAGTCTACGGCTTCACCGTCGCGCTGCCTAAAGAGCCCGCGACGTGCCCCTCCCTTTTTCGAACCGTGGCAGACTGGAAGGAGGCGCAGGATTACCCGACAACAGAGCTCTGGAAGGCAATGATATCCCCCAGCTGGCTCCCCTGGCCACTAAGGAAATTCATGTCCTGGTTCAGCCACCGCGACAGCCACGGCGACGGCTGGAATCTGTGCCACTACTGGTCCAACTTTGAGATCGCCAGCCTGGACTTCTTCCGGAGCAACGCGTACCAGGACCTCTTTGAGCACCTCGATCGGACAGGGGGGTTTTATTCCGAGCGCGTAAAGTTTTTTTCTTTTCCCCCCCTTGATTTGTGATAAATCCTAACAAAAAACAGTGGGGCGACGCACCGGTCCACTCCCTGGCCCTGGCCATGCTCCTCGACTCCCACAAGGTCCACCACTTTGAGGACATTGGTTATCGTCACGACTGGTACTACCAATGCCCCGCCAACGCCCCCGGCGGCCAGCTTTTGGACTCGGAAGTCCTGGGGGAGCCGCCGGTTGAGGTCGGGGAGGAGAGGCGGGACGGGATAGGCTGTCGGTGCGAGTGTGACGGGTCGAGGACGAGGAACCACGCGAGCTACTGTCTGAACCGGCTGACGCAGCCGAACAAGGGGAGGAGGTTGGGGATGTTGGGGTGGGCGAGGAGTTGGTGGCCTTGAAGAAGAAAGAGAAACAAGAGGGGAGGGTGTGTACATTAATGTTGTTGTGTATAGAGAGAGAAAAAGGTTACATAGCATGGCGAATTGGCTTTTTTTTTCTTTTCTTCTTGCCTTTCCGCTTTGTTCGTTGTTGTGGAAAGGTATAAGCAAGCAAAGCAAGGAAGCAAGCAAAGGCATGGGAGTTTCTGGATGGGAAACCAAAAGAGGAGGGTTCTGTTGTTGTGTATATAACGCGAGAAAGGGAACAGGCTGTAATTAATAATAATGAAAAAGAAAGGAATCACTGGACTCTGCGGGAAACGAGCTACTCGGACTCGGACTCTCTCGACCACCCCCATCCTTACTCACCATACGCAAAAGTCCCTTGCAGAAAACGACCCATAAGCACGTTAAGTTAGCTTCACGAGAGAGAGAGAGAGAGAGAGAGAGAGAGAGAGAGAGAGAGAGAGAGAGAGAGAGAGAGAGAGAGAGAGAGAGAGAGAGAGAGAGAGAGAGAGA